>RJWT010000346.1:0-72189 GCA_004365215.1 Cuniculus paca
GGTTATATGTGAACATAGCTTTGGAAATGTGATACTTATTTTTAGTTATTAGTGTAATTACATTATGATAAATTTTTAATACATTACCTGTTTTTGTTTTTCCTTTGGAGGATTGGATAGCTTTAGTCAAAGCAGCTGCTGCAGCTGCAGCCAAGAATAAAACAGGGAGTAAACCTCGAACCAGTGCTAACAGCAATAAAGATAAAGAGGAGAGAAAATGGTTTAAAGTACCTTCAAAGAAGGAAGAAACCTCAACTTGTATAGCCACACCAGAAGTTGAAAAGAAGGAAGATCTTCCTACAGCTAGTGAAACATTTGGTATAAAATACATTCTTATTTTCCTTGCTTTTGAGACTGATAAATTCATGTAGTGAAAAGTTGAATCCCTTGGCCACCTGTAATAATAACAAACTTATGAAATTATTAGGGTTTTTTTTTTTTACCTAGCATAATACAATGACTAACCTTATTAGCATCTCATAAATAGATCTGAAGATTAGCTATATCATTACTTAATGGTAGATGCTGTCTATATTCTTAAATAGAAATGAGTTATAATTTTGATTTGCAAGTTCTTGGTAGTAGGTTTTTGCTGATTTGTTTTGTTCTGTTTTGTTTGTATTTAACCTTTTAGGCACTCAGCGTACATATCTGTGTGTTTTATGGAACTAAGTACTAAGCACTAAGTTATTCATTTCTTGATTTTTTTTTTCTTAAAGAATAACTGCTTAGGCCGGGCGTGGTGGCTCACGCCTGTAATCCCAGCACTCGGGAGGCTGAGACAGGCGGATCGTTGTGAGTTCAAAACCAGCCTGGGCTACAAAGTGAGCTCAAGGCCAGCCTGAATGGCATAGTGAGACCCTGTCTCAAAAACAGGGCTGGGGATCTAGCTCAGCGGTCCAAGCGCCTGCCTCCGCAAGTGCAAGGTCAGGAGTTCAATCCCCGGTGCCGCAAAAAAAAAAAATCTGCTTAAAGCTGTGCATAGTAGTGTATACCTATATTCCCAGTACTCATAAGACTGAGGCAGGATTGAGAATTCAGGACCAGCCTAGGTTATGTAATGACGTCATGTCTCAAATAATTATTTTTTAAGTTAAAAAAATAAAATTAGTTTTATTTTTGATGTATCACTCTGGGGGGGATTTGTGTTGTTTGAGTTCCAATCAACTGCTAAATGAAAAAAATGTACAAAGCATTTTTTATTATTTTGTTGGTTTTTTAAAACTCATGTGTTTTAATTTTGGATTCTAGATAAACTCTCATATATTTGTTCTGTTACAAGTAGGACTTCATGTAGAGAACGTTCCAAAGATGATCTTTCCACAGCCAGAGAGCACATTATCAAACAAGAGGAAAAATAATCAAGGCAACTCATTTCAGGCAAAGAGAGCTCGACTTAACAAGATTACTGGTAAACTGCAATGATTCTTTTTGGGGGGAATAAAGGGTTTCATTTTAGAATAGTATATTTTTAATAAAGTAAAATGTACCATTGGGTTCAGTGTAGTGAATTGATAAGAATTGCATAGTTTTGGGTTCTCTACAGTAAATGACTTTTACTATTGCCAGCTTTTTCTATTGTAAAATGTGAAAGATAGCAAAAATTTTTCTACCTACCTCACAGGGATGTTGTGAGGCTATTGATAAGCTCAAACACTACAGAATTGTGTAGTTTTTGAATCTCTTTGGTGGTAAGAGTAGTTTCTATTAGAAACTATTTTATCAACCTATGGTAACATGATTTCCAAGGTTGTAAATATTTTATACAGCATTCTTACACTTGACCATACTCACTTAAGAATGGAACAAGCACATGTTTGGAAAGATGCACATCTGAGTCAGATTTGTTTCCTGCTTGTGACTTGGGATGTAGCAGTGCTAGGCTATGGAGCACACTGACAGTCCTAGCTTACTTGGTGTTCACAGAAGAGGAGTTTGAAGTGTTGGAATCAGGGCCACTCATCCAAGGCCCTGCGCTTCCAAGGCCTATTCAGCCTCATTTACCTGGTTTTAAAGAAATTGTGAACATATTTCTTTTAGTATATGTTAAAGGGAAGTTACAATATCTTAATGATTCAGTTGTACATTCTTTTCTAAGGGCAATATGTTTTTATTTTTTACCACCTTTGGCCCAATAAAGCTATATAAACCTTTGTGGCATTCATTTAAAATCTTCTGAAGAAGTTTGGTTTTTATTCTCAAATATAGGAATAAATATAAATTACATGTTTCCACAATTTTTGAGAAGCCGCCTGCTACACAGCTCAGCTGAGGGTTGTTAAGAACTTCTCTTGCATTATATAGTTTGTCTAAGTGATTATAATTGGTTTCAGCAGGTGAAAATATTCAGTGTCTTTCCGTTTGTTTGCATTATTTTCATGCTTTCCTCTGATAAAGGAAATATTTTCCCCCCAACAGGAAATATTTCAAATCATTTCACGCATTAAACCCTTTCTTTAGGAAGTGTTAAGTGTTGGGGAGAACCAGCATGTTCTCTAAGGGATTGTTCTGATGGCAGCCTGAGACTTCAGTTTTGCCTTAAAGTGCGGACCCCAGTGCTTCATGCAGGACAGAAATGGAATAGTTCTTCTGACTCCCGGAAACAAAGATTGAAACAGCATTGCTGGAGGAGTCAAGGTCAAGAAAGACGGAGGAAACACTGACAAAATGTGACTGCCAGCTTACCAGCATCATGTTTTTTTGTTTTTTTTGTTTGTTTTCCTTTCAGTCTAGTTAACATGCACTGCTTGTAGTTTTAGTCAGTACACACATATGCCTACTGTTACATGCCTTACTGGAAGGTTCAAGTTCAAGCTCAACATTTAAATTAAAAAACAAAAGAACTTGAGTTTCCAGAGATACATTCTCTTTGTGCAGCCTTGGAAAGACGATAGTGGGGAGGAAAAAAACCCTTTTGCCTTGCACATCAAGTTGCAATCCTGGTTGCTTAGTAAAGCCCTGTGGCTTCTGTGGAGGGACTTCCTTGTCACGTTTTTTTTGGGAATCTAACATGATTATTTGGCGACAGCAGCAATACATAGAATTTTATGAATGTTAATCCATTATAGTCTTTCCCCTTTATTTATTCAGAAGAGTTAAGTGTGATAATCCTCCTAGGATCTTATCTCTGTGTCTGCTTTCGTTTTCATGTTACAACTGTGTCATGCAAAAAGACAATAGATATTGTTAGATTGTCTTCGGTGGTTGAAATTCAAGCTTGCCTCTGTAAAATAAATTTCACTTATGGTACATAAATATTAATGAGAACTAACATAAAATTCTTCTTTTAGAATGATGGTGTATTTTAAATTTATCAGGCTCACCTGTATGTGTCTTTATTTATGTTCCATTAAAACTGACAGGTATGGGGCTTAGGATCATGGTATCTTGCTCTGATATACTCCTACTGCATTTTATTTTATTTTATTTTATTTTACTTTTTAAGATAGTTCTGCCTGAAAATAAGTGAATCTGTCACCGGATAAATTTAATTCTGTGCATATTCATATCTTCTCCACATAAATACTTCACAGTGATTCTAGATCTGATTTTTGTAGAGAGTAATGTAAGTTTGGGTTTTTGAGTTTACAAATAAGTAAACATTGAGAAAGCATAGTTGCACTTCCAGTGTCTTATTTTTCACTGTCGAATATATTTTTGATGGTTAAATTTTTTTTTTTTTTTGGTACCAGGCATTGAACATCGAACTCACAACCTCATGATTGCCAGGAAGGCACTGTGCTGCTGAGCTATATCTCTGGCCCTTGATGGCTAAATATTATGCTATATGCTTACTGATTTAAAATAGACAATTTTTCTAGGTGTGGAATACGCTTGTAGTCCTACCACTGGAAGGCTGAGACAAAAGAATCACTGCAAGTTTGAGACTAGCCTGAGCTATGTAGTGAGTTCAAGATCAGCTGAATTGAGACCCTGTCTCAAAAAAAAAAGAAAAATGTCAGGCATACTGATGCATTCCTGGAATCCTAGTACTCAGGAGGAAGAGGCAGGAAAATCATCACAAGTTAAGGCTAGTCTAGGTTACAAAATTCTGTCCTGAACCTGAACTACAAACCTAGATCCTGTCTCAAAAAACCAAAACAAACAAACAGAAGAATTTCATGTGAAAAATCAGAAGTTGATGCATTTGGTATAAAAATGCAAACAAATTAGAGTATATATATATATATATTTTTTTTTTTTGGTCTTTTTGAGACAGGGTCTCACTATGCAGTTCAGGCTGGCCTTCAACTCACTTTTGTAGTCCAAGTTGGCCTCAACTCACAGCACTCCTCCTGCCTCAGCATCCTAGGTGCTGGAATTACAGGGGTGCACCACCACATCCAGTTAGATTAAATTTTAAAATAGAAATTGTTAAGGGGTAAAAGAAAACAATAACATGGAGTGGTCTGTTTCTAATTATTCCTAGGAGTTTCTGAGCGTTCTACCCTTTTAGATAGGTGTTTGAAATTTAAAGAATTTTTTTACTGTAATTTAAAAAGTCTGGGGTTTGAACTGATTAGTAAGATGGTATTGACAAATCAAAGTTATTTGATTGTTGGTTCTGGCAAAAAGAGTGTTTTGAAATTTTGGGGTAAAACAGAACGGCAGTTGAACTGCTTTGCTCTTTCTGTGTTCCTCATAGCTTTGCAGTGAGCATTGGCCATTTTTCCATTTCTTCCTGTTGGCACAGAGAAAGGGGCTGTATTTTACATATAGATGGAGTTTTGTGAGGTTGTAATTTTGTGGTTAGGACCAATGTGTATTTGATACTCTCCTTCTACTTTGTGTTTAAATACAGTGGTACTTCAATGTATGAGCTTAATTCATTCCACAGTTCTGGCACAGATAACCATATTCATGTTCATGCAGGAAAAATGGCCATGGTCTTGTCACCTGATGCAGAATTCAAAAACAAAAACAAAACTTTGCCAAAAGCTTCTTTGGGAACCAAACTGTTTGCAAACAAAAGCGTTCGTGAACCGAGGCACCACTGATCTCTTAAAATTGTAATGATGTATTCTTTTAGGATAGCCTTTGGGAGGAGGGCCTATTCATAATATATTTGTAATAAGTATTTACAAATAATTAAGATTATTTTAATTTGTTTCTGTTACTCTTCAGTTACATCCTCTCATTTTGTATGGATTTTACATTTCTTCCTATAATGTTAGCATGTTTATATAATAGATTTTGGACTGCCTTTTAAGTCAGAAGTAGAGTCCTTTCTTCAAGTACTTGTTTCATTATTTGTTTCCCTTTGTTATTTTTATTAACTTTAGAGTTGGCATACATATAAAATATACAAAACTTTATTGATCATATTTCAAGCTTTTGAATTCTGTAGAGACCAAGTATTTTATTTTTAAATAGTTTTTCTTAAATGCTTCATTTTCTATGAGCACAACACAAGGCTTTTTTTTCTTCCCAAGACATTATATAGGAATGGCTTATTAATTAATTCTGTAATATCCTAATGTAAATTTACAAGTTATGACTGAATTACTTGGTTTAATACTTGTGGTATTTACTTTTCATTTTATATTTTGTGGTCCATGCTGTCTATTGATGATCATTAAAATGTTTTTCTACCATTTTATAAAAGGAAAAAAAATAGAAGATATAAGTATTTAACATTGAATAGCAAATACGTGTCTTGTTTGACTAACACTTAGAATCTCTACTCATTTCCTTGCAAAAGAACTTGGTTCTCTAAATTTTTTTTTATTTCAGTCAGTCATAGATTCTCAAGAATACTAGTTATAGAAGAAAAACCTAGTTAATGTGGTTTTAAATGTTAAAAGAAGTATCCCATGCTATGTCTTTTTTTAGTCATATAAAAATATGTTCAGGATATAATTAGGGTTGAAATTATTTAAAAACAAGTTGCTTGCATGCATCTTTTTCCATTTAAATCTATACTATATGAAGTATTAGACAGGAACAAACTATGAAAGTTGTTTTCTCAAACTGGGGCAGGTACATTGTTACTACCAGTCATTGATATATCAAAATCGTTGTTTTACACTGTCTTTTTCTTTCTTATGTTTCAGTCTAAGCTCTAGATATTCAAGTTTCCAATAAAGGGGTGGTGCTTTTGCTTAATTAAACATTTGGCTCTAGTACTACTTTAAAAATACAATTTTAATGTGTGACTTCTCACTGAGTCAAGACATGGTGCCTATAGATAGCTCTCCAGAGTATAGTATTTGAGGACTCCTTTTTCTTCCTATGAAATAAAAGGTAGTATAATTGCTGTGACAATTTTATTATTATCGTGCTTCCTTTGAAGCAAAGTTTTTATGTGGCCAGGTGATTTTTTTGGTGGCCTTTTATAAGGAAGATGGCCATAAACAAAAACAAGTACATGTCGTTTTACAGTGCTTGTAAGCCTGTTTTCACTGAAGGTACTGACAGACTTAGCACAGAATTTTAAACAAGTAAATATTTTTAAATTATTAACTAAAACAGCCTTTTATTTTTTGTGAAGTTCTATATATTCCAAATAAAACATGTGTTGGAGAAAACTGGAACTTCCAATGTTTTTCATCATGTGAAGATTGAAACTCTAAGTTGAGATGTGCTAGGACGGAGTCCTGCTTTTTTCCCGTTAACATAGAATGGATCCATTGATCCGTTTTACCCAAGTTTTTGGAACTTTGGTAACCAGATAAGGTATAACTGAAAACAGAAATAAACACACACGCGTAGGTTAAAGGATCTAAATGAAATTAAAAACTAGGATCATTTGTTTTAATAATTAAACGAAATTTATTTTGCCCGTAGTGCATTTTATGAGTGTCAGCAGTATAAGCAGTGTTAATATGGAATTTCGAATGTAAAATTTTTACATAGCAAGAGACAGCAAGAGAGAGAAAATCTTAAGAGTAATATATTTAAAATCCCAGGTATCTATGTGAACACTTAAGTTCTGATTCAGTGCCTTGACTTATTAAGAGTGTTTGTATTTTTGAAAAGTGAACATTTGAGAATTTTTATTATGTATTAGAAAGTATGAGATTTTCAATGGCTACAAGTTTTGAAAAGTTAATTAGGGTGATACCAGTATTTTTTCTAATAAGTCATTTCTGTACAATTTTTCTCAAGGTTTGTTGGCATCCAAAGCTGTTGGGGTGGATGGTGCTGAAAACAAAGAAGACTACTATGAAACAGCTCCAATGCTGGAGCAGGTATGAAATGGTAGCATTTGATTTTTTTCAAGGTTCCCACTGGAATGATCGTGGAGCTGTAGTATCTACATAATTGAAATTGCCCTTTTGATCAAATATGGGAATAGGAAGCTAATTGATGATATATTTTTAATTCTGCCTTTTTCAAGGTATACAGATAAACTACAGACTTGATTAGTGTTTCTTTCAGTAGACTGGCATTAAAGCCTTTGTCTCCAAATTTGGAAGGCCTGAAAACAGGCATCCCAGGGTATAAACTTCCAGCTGGATCACCTTTAACTAGCTTACAAAAAGACCCTTACACAAATACTTTTCATTTGTGAATTAAAACAGGGTTTTTTGACATCAAATAAAGCTTCTTTTGTAAGAAGTTTCTTTTATATTGTACAATTGGTGTTGTTAGACTATGTGTTTTATGAATTGATCAATGAGCCATACATTTTTTGCTAGGATGTATATTTTAATAACTACAATAAAAAAGAGAGTTTAAAAAAAACTGTTAAGGGTCTGTCTTTAAACCACCTAACAGAGGAATTTGAAAGTGAAGGTTGCAGTTGGTAGATATTGCCTTGACTACCTTCAGATTCCCGCATACCTGTACATAATGAACTGTGCATGCTTTTACATTCTCTAAGGGCTTGACTTCTTAGGCACTGTAAGACTGTAAGAAAACAGTAATAGCCATAACTGACTTTCCGTGGTTCTCCTGTTTTAAAATCTGAGCCTTAATGTAGTTTTAATATATCCTTTTTGTATTATTTTAATTTTCTTTATTAGTAGCCTAATGAAGAATTTTAAGATGAGTATCTTTTTGCTCTTCTCTATATGCATTTTAAAGAATAGTCCAAATTTAATTGATATTGTATTGAGTTTTTCAGGTTATTTTAGGCCTGACTTAATAACAGTGCATTGTTTTGGTGCCTCCATTAATGTTGTATTAAATCAGTGATCTTTTAAATTGATTAATAATGTCAATAATTTATATCTTCTGATTTTTTGTTGTCATCAAACGGTTAAGTCCTTGCCGTTATTGTCAGTATATCAACCAAATTTTACATGACTTTTTTACTGTGTATTACTATATTTATTGTCCCAGATATAACAATATTTTGTACTATCACCACTGTTATGATATTCTCAGAATGCAATATATCAGGGACTTGGGTAATAAAATGTTTCTGGAAAATTCATTACAATGTCAATCTTTCATTATGCACAATCTTGTGAGGTGAATATGGTTATGAAAATTATTATTTGTGGAAGTTAGTATAGACAGCAGTACCCATTTCAGAGAGAAGTACAGAAAATGACAATTTGAAATTGAGTTAAAAAAGAAGAAAAATGGAGTAACTCGGCAATTTATATATGCATAATTAAAATCATTTTTTTGAGAGTCCTTGCCAGTTTTGTAACAGAGACCAATAATCATTAATGAAAATGCTGTAAATTATTTAGATCTTAAGGAGCATTATGATGTTCCCTCATTCTTTACTTGTCATTCAGGTTGACTTCAGTGTGGAAATGTTTTGTAAACTGTTAATTTTTATGCTACATCTTAGCCTTGCTTCCAAGTAAAAAAGCCGAGTTATAAAGCTCTTAAGTACATCTCACTTGGTATCAACAATAGACCTGAAAGAGAAGTATTGATTGTCGCTAACTTTTATTGTCCTAATGATTTAGAATAATGTCACTTATGACATAAATTGATAGCAGGCTTATAGCCAAAACTTATTGTGCTAATGGATTTATTTTATTTATATTTTTTAAAAGATTCAAACTATGTGGTCTAGAACCTCATTCTCAGATTATTAATTATAGGTTATTTAATTGTATTAGGGAAATGTCATGTTATATTTACTTTTGGATAAAACTTGCATTAGATGCATAATAATTCAGTAAGTTTTTAAAAATGTTTAATTTGTCCTTGTTTAGAAGTTAAGCACCTTATCAAGATTAATTTAAGTTTAAAATTTTGTTTATAACTTTGTAACTTAAGAGTAATGAATGCTGTAGTGATGTCTTTCACACATGTGAAGATGAACAATAAAATTGTTTATTTACAAGTAATGGCTCTAATTACTTTTCTGGCAACATCTTTTATGACAAGCTTAGGGAATACCTTCCATTTATGGAGTACTTTTTCAAATGATTAGTCCCACTTAAACACATATATAACAAGTAAGTTAAGAAATGGAAATAAGAATTGAATGAATGGGGCACTTGACACCATACCCGTTATGTGGTATGTCCAGCATACCATCTGTAGAGCATTCAGCAGTGCCCTGCTTAATATCAAATATACACCTTTCCCTGCCCCAAATTTGAGGACCTTTTCCCTTAGGAGGAGCAGAATTATTTATTTGGCCCCCAGACAGTGGTCTTTCCTATTATAGAGAACAGTGGACTGCAGATTCAGTGGTCATTCTTCAAAAAATATATGGAAGTTAAAAGATTTTCTTGGGAACAAGCATGTTCTTCATAGTGCTAGCAGTTTTACTTGTTACAGTAACCTATCACAGGTTTTTCAAAATGTGTGTATTTTGCTCTCAGATACATATATCAGAAAGAAATGAGATACAGTATAAGAGTTCCAGCATGATAGATTGCAAACTTATCCAATGTGGCTATTTTCTGTTGTCTTTGAGCCATAGACACATGCACCCATACTTTTATGTATGTAGGAAATTTTACTGCCAAGTGAATAAAAATATTCTTTATGAAAGAACTGACAAAGTTCTAATTTTTTTTAAAAGTATCAGTTGGCAGGAAGAAGGTAAAAACTCTCATCTAAGAATGCGACGTATTTTGTTTTTAAATCCAATGTTTTTAACTTACAGTTTATCTCTTTGGTTTTTCTTTTTTTGTTGCTTGTTTTGTATTGTTTTTTAGTCTTTTAACTCTCTATTGCTGGTAGCTCTGATTTCATGATGCGTTATGCTTATGAAACTCTAGCTTTCAGCACTAAAATGAGTTAAAGATGTTTCGTTAATTTGGTCATTGTTTTCCTGTTGAGATCTTTCTTTAAAGAGAAACTGTCTACTTATTGGAAATGTCCACATTCAGCTTGATAAAGTATTTTATAAGAAAAGATCCAAAAGTCAAAAGTTTAAATATATTCATCTAATGCTCAAAAACATAATGATGCTGCTTATGTACTTAATAATTATTAATGTCCCTGGAAATTTTCATTCCAAAGGAGGTATATTTCGATTTAATACTTTAAATGTTTGTTTAGTATGCTATTTTATATTCTGAGAATATTTTAAATAATGTATTAAAATATTAGACTGAAAGTTGACAGTATCCCTTTAAAGACAACTATTCAACTTTTAGTTAATAATTTGTGGGGTTGTTTTTGGTTTTTCATTTGTAATAGAAATGTTATATGTTGCTTAACAATGTTTTGGATACTAAAGTTGCTTAACAATCAAAATAGAATACAAGAGCAAAATGAAGAAGCCAAAATAAAAATATCAATTTTTTATTATTTATTCAGGCGATTTCACCTAAACCTCAAAGTCAGAAAAAAAATGAAGCTGACATTAGCAGTTCTGCCAACACTCAGAAACCTGCACTGTTATCCTCAACTTTGTCTTCAGGGAAGGCTCGCAGCAAGAAATGCAAACATGAATCTGGAGATTCTTCTGGGTGTATAAAACCCCCTAAATCACCACTTTCCCCAGAATTAATACAAGTCGAGGATTTGACGCTTGTATCTCAGCTTTCTTCTTCAGTGATAAATAAAACTAGTGAGCACAGATTTTTAAAAAATAGTTCCTTAATCCTATAAGATACATTAAGATAGTTTGATTGTAGTTATATTGTATTTTTATGAAATTGTTTTTTAAAAACTCAAACTTAAGTGGCTATAGGGCAGACTGGAAACTATCCAGGGGCAAAAAATCAGACATTTCTTAACTGATGAGTTGTTCAGAGACTAGTGCTGCTTGAAGAAACCTTACCATTTAGTAGCACAAATTCCACTGAAGTTGGACTCTCTTCACGTAATAATCAAAGCTCAATGAGAGGCCTGATTCATTACAAAAAACAAACCACCCCCCCAAAAAGATAAAACAGATGTAGAAGAATTCATGTTAGATATTTTAACTTAATTCCTAACACTTCCTATGCTTAGGCATAGTATACCACTTGTCTGCAAACCTGTTCAGTATGTTTCATTTATTCTTGTAATGTTTACAATGCAGACTCGAATTCAGTGTTCTTAACAAGAGAAGAGTGCCTCCTTGATTATATTTTTAAGCATTTTGCTGTTTCAGTACTACTAATCTTTCAAGAGTTAACCTGGTCTTTTTAAATATTGCATTTCCAAATGAGTTTGAATGTATATGGCAAGACTTCCACTGACTCCAAATTTCTCCTGTTAATATTTCGTTAGAGACATGAAAAACAGTTACTTGGAAAGTAATGGGGTAAATGACATTTTTTCTTTTGCTCTTTATACAACAGGTAAATTAGTAACATAATCGGTAAGGTATATGACACATTTCCTTAGGAATTATTTTTTATTGTATCTTCCACAGTAAGGATGTTGGTTTTGAGAAAACTATCAAAAATACTCTTTTTTAATTCAGTTGCCGTGTATACTATTAAACTTTTTCAATTCTTGATCAAGGTTTTTTGTTTTTATTTTGTTCTTTTAATAAATGACTAGAAAGAATGGGAACAGAAAAACCTCAGTTTCCTTATAAGCATCATTTCATTATGGCATTTATCATGACATACTGTCACTAAAATGTGACATGACATTCATAAACATTTTATTTTGAAATAGTTTTATAACCTGATATTATGGCAATATGATAACAGTTGAATTTTATTCTTTCATTTTTTTCCATTATTGTCACGTCTTTTTTTTTTCTTTTACTGTTGTAAAGTTACTCTTAAACACTCAAAGCAGCAACTCCTTTAGAACACTCTCATTTCATCTTTCTAAAGTAAGATGAATTTATCGGTTTGTGTAATCTGCCTATCCCAAACAACTAGGTTTTTATGAAAGTAGAAAGAAGGATTCTCAAAAGGTCTGCAAACATTTGTATTATATTTCAAAAGATGTTTAAAAGATATAAATTGTTAAAAAATAACATACAAAGACAAGAATAGTGTCGTACTCTTAACAATTTTCATTATTTGCCCATAATAAATACATTAATTTGTTTGTGTTCAGTTTTTTTTAATGAATCAGGCCCAGATATTTTATTTTTAAAAAATCTATTTGGGAGCATGAAGATGGGATTCAATTATTTGCATTAATTTTATTTTGGCAAGTAAAGCACTAACTATACTCTATGTAAGAGTTTTACCTATACCCCTTATCCCTCTGTATTCCTTAGAGTCTAAATTTATAATGTAGCAAAAGGGGTATGTGTGTATATATATATATATTTTTTTTTCTTTTGTGATCGAGAAACTATTTTCCCAAAGGAAAAATAGAAGTTTACACAATGATCTGCAGTTAGAGAAATGACTAGTCTGTCACTTGGGGCAGCTGCTTGAAATTCATGTTCCATGTTATTTTCTTTTAGTTCTAGTAGATTTCAGAATTTAGAATTTTTATTAACTCTTTTTGTAAATAGGGCACAGTTTTTGCCTTTTCAACATGCCATTCCTTGTGGATATCTTATAACAACGTCAAAGGGCAGAATATGAATCGTTTTTCCCATTTATCTCCTTAAATATTATAAGATGATCCTGGTATGTATCTGCTTCGTGAACATTGAAGATCTTTTTCTAGGTCCTCCACAGCCTGTGAATCCCCCTAGACCTTGCAAGCATAGTGAGCGGAGAAGAAGGTCTCAGCGGTTAGCCACCCTACCCATGCCTGATGATTCTGTAGAAAAGGTTTCTTCTCCCTCTCCAGCCACTGATGGGAAAGTATTCTCCATCAGTTCTCAGAATCAGCAAGAGTCTTCTGTACCAGAGGGTAATGTATATTGATTTCCTACAGAACCAAACGTAAAGGAAGATAAAGAAAAATCTGAGAGATAAATTATTAGAATATTAAAAAATTTCTGCTTTTTCCATCTTACATATTTTGCAATTATGAGCACCTCATTTACAAATATGTATTGAGTACCTTCTCTGTGCCAGGCACTGTTTAATGTATGTGCCACTGTTCCACATTAATACTAAGCAGGCCACTTTGTCTGTGTTAATACTAGGCTGCACTCTTTGTTTTGTGTAGTGCCTGATGTTGCGCATTTGCCACTGGAGAAGCTGGGATCCTGTCTCCCTCTTGACTTAAGTCGTGGTTCAGAAGTTGCAACACCCCTAGCCCCAGATTCCACTTACCATAATGATTGTTCCAAAGCAGAAAAGGAAGAAACACAAATGCTTACACATCCTTCCAGAGCAGTCCCTGATGGGAGAGGAGCTCCTGCAGCAGCAGGTGAGAGGTTCTCTATAAGTACTTAGGCTGGCTGTTACCTGGAGATACTGATGTTTAACTTCATTATTTTATTTAATTCAGTCTCTTTTCATACATACTTTCAGGTAATAGGCATGGGGCATAATGTTTCTGTCATTTTTAAAGTTCTCTTGTGTGATCATTTCCCTTGGACGTCCAACCTTGTCACTTTAGTCTGTTCCCTTCTCCCTGCTTTTTTTTTACATTCTTATTTCTATGAAATAGAAATCATTACAGGTAAATAGAATTTTGGAGAGTCTTCCCTTTAAAGCCAGAAAGTACTTAATGGGATCAATTCATAGGTTTGAGGGCTTCAATAGAATTCCATAATTAAAAAAACATTTAGTTTAAATTTAATTATACACCTGTATCTTAAATATAATTCCATATTTGTCAGAATTTCTCAGATTGTAATTTGTTTTAAAGTTATTTGAGGAATCACATATGTAAAGTTAACCATACATAGCACATTTTTGGATGACTGTGTGTGTGTGTGTGTGTGTGTGTGTGTGTGCGTGTGTGTAATCTGAAAGCATATTTGGGGCTTTTTATCAGATTTTTAAATCTAACAAGGATAGTTCATATTTCCTTGTGGTTGAATTATTTTGAAGTTTTATATAATTATAACTTCATCTAAAGAGCATCTAAAAAAGAATAATAATGATTTAAAATGCTTTTCTTGTAAATTACTAATATGGAATTGGATAAGTGAAAGAGGCCTAAATGGAATCATTCATGAAGTGGGGAAGAACATAAAGTACTTTTTGATTTGCAGCTATCTATTTTCGTGATAATCATATGTAGCAACACATTCCCTGAAGTCACTTCTTCTCTTTGTATGAAGCATAAAGTAGAGCTTCTCTTTTCTGGTGGTAGAATGTATGAAAATAATATGATCAAGGTAATTTAAAATGTACTTATTTTTAGTTTACTGCCTTAAACTTTTTAATCCTTCTTTCAAAGTAAAAATATTATTACAATTAATTACACAGTTATCTACAATTCCATCTTATCTGTAGTGCTTAACATTATATTATGCACTTCAATGTTCCCATAATCTTGTTTTTATAAAAATGTCATCTGAAGATTTGTAGGTTTTGAAACATTTCTTCTAGTTCTCAATTCTGATTCATTGTCTTCAGACACTTTTTATAAGCCTGATCTTTTCTTAGGGTTATTTTTCTTTCCTTTTTCCCATAAGCTTACTGAATTATCATTAACTTTTTGAGGTATTTTTCCTGATGAAGGTCTTACATAGTTTTTTAACATTCTGGAATCTCTTACTGTACTGAATATATGAAAATATGTTAAAGTTATGATGTATATTCATTGAAAAAATTATTTTTAGATGTGCACAGGAAAATATATTTCTTTAAATACTTATATTCAAATTCTAGTACCAAGACTGAAATACAGATCAGTGTAAGTGGCTATCGTTAGCCAGTTTATATACCACAAAATGTCTAAGATTGGGCTTGGAAATGTTTTACCCAGGTAATATTACGCCTAACCAGAGTATTAAGTTTGTCTTTTTTCCCTAGAATTTCTAGCATATTTGTAGAGATTGACTGACTCCCCCAGGGTTGTGGTTCTGGTACCTCATGATGGTTAAAATATGCTGAGTTGAAGGGGAGTACACAGCAGTCTTCTTCTCTTTTAGAATATAGGCCATAATTATTTGAGAAGTAAAAGCAGTAAGGCAGTTTCTTGGAAAAGGGAAATGTGGACAGAAGTTTAGATTTCTCGTACAGTAAATCTTCAACTATGTCTGGAAGAGTGAAAATCCTTTGGGTGTTTCAAGCTTCATGGAAGTGTAGTGGTTGGGAACTTTTATTTTTACTGTAAGCAAATGGATGGTTTTAAATTGTACTTACTCAAAGTTAGTTTTTGAGAGGGTTTTATACAGTATGTGAAATGGGAGGGGTAGAATTTAATTTATTTCTACGATCTCTTTTAATTTCTTACGTTTGAGAGAAAATGGAATTCAGGTCATATTCTAACTAGACTTTTTTTTATTATTATTATTAAAACTTTGACAGCCTGTTTTGCTTGCACCTAAATTTTAAGTGGTTGGCACTCTTAATATTTTTGCCACCTACCCGATCTACACTGTTTTGCTGTATGTTTGGACTTCTGTCTGCTCCCTAAGTTGTCTTACATGTAGAGCATTAAATGCCAGGACTTTATGTTTTCTTTCTTCTTTATGTGTGTGTGTGTGTGTGTGTGTGTGTGTGTGTATAATACACATTATATATGTGTACTATGTATATATATACTATGTTTACATACATAAGAGTGTGTATTTAGTAAATTGGTATTCATCTTATAAAAGTACATTTTGATAACATTAAAATTTAAAACTTCTGGGCTGGGGGTTTAGTTCAGTGGCCTAAGCGCCTGCCTGGCAAGTGTGAGGTTGTGAGTTCGATACCTGGTGCCGCAAAAAAAAAAAAAAAAAAAAATTTAAAACTTCTGCCAGGCCTGTTTGTGCATACATGTAACCCCAGCACTTAGGAGGCTGAGGCAGGAGGGTCACTGTGACTTGGAGGCCAGTCTGGGTTACAAAGTGAGTTCAAGGCCAGCCTGAACTGCACAGTGAGACCCTGTTTCAAAAAGACCAAAAAAAGGAAAAAAAAATTTTTTTAAATTTCTGCAGAAAGTGTTCTTCACTAGAACTTGCATCAGTGGCATTTTCTTTCTTTCTTTTTTTTCTTTCTGTGTCTCTCTTGTCTGTCTTTCTCTCTTTCTCTTTCTGTTAATTTGAAACTCTTAGGGAGCTTAATTGATGAGAATATTAGTTGTTAATTGGAATGTTTAGCTAATTAGTTTAGCTAATATTAGTTGTTAATTGGACTTAAGTTTTTACTTTTTTGTGTGCAGAATGTTAAGAGGGCTCAGTTTAGCAGTGATGTTGAGAGGTCCGTGATCCAATTATTATATACACCTGTTTGTACCAGGTTGCTTTCCCAGTAGATACAATGCGCTTGCACTAATTGATCTACATTGTTCCACTGGGATAGAGGTTAACATGACTAAGGTTAAGAATATTGTTGCTGCCCACATCAGCAGAAAAAATAATTTCTGCATTTTTAAAAAAAAAATTGCCTTTGTTTTCATGTTATTGTCAAAATGTTTTATCTGAGGGAGACAACTATTGATGTAGGGATTCAGCTTCAGAAAAATTTAGTTCAGTTTCTTTAGTACCTGGGAATGTAAAGTAGATCAAGTCTTTTAAAAAGATCTTTGCCTATCTTCTAGGGCCTTTAGACTCATAATTACCCATCATTCCTTGACCAAATTCTGTCTTAAGGTAGGGAACCCAATCTGCACAGAATATAGCACCTATCCTCCAGAAACAAAGTCTAGAGGGGATATAAAGCTAATTTGAACTATAAGTATACATAGAGTAACTATTTTAATATAAGGTGCAAGGCCCTAAAGACGTATAGTATGCTGCTGGGTGCAAAGGAAGGCAAGACTACCCTCAAGGGACCTCAAGCAGAGAAAGAGTTGGCTGTGTACACGATCTTATCTCGGTTGGCAGGATAACCTTTTAGGAATACTGAGGGACCAACCACTCACCTGCTTTCTTTGCACTTGTTTTCAACAAAATTAAACAAATCAACCTGTTTGAAGCTCAGCTTTTCATCTGTTTGAAGAGATTGTAGTAGATGATACTAGTGGTCACTTTAGTGCTAAAATTTTGTCTGTTATTCATATCATGAATTATTTAGCAAAACCTAGGTTTATTCCAAAGAAAAAATCATGGTATGGTAGGATTATTTTTAATTTGTAAATTCCAAGTATTCTTAGAAGCGATAGCATATTCTTAGTAAACCTTGTTAATACAAAGTTGAGATGTGATTACAAGAATATAATTGTAAGCCTATTTGGTTAGTCTGCTGTTGAAAGAAATGGTAATACATCTTCATTTTCTCACTTTTGAGCAAATTAATACATAAATATGGAATACTTTTGTTTTATTGCAGAATATTTTCATTAATTTGGATATGAATAATAAATACTATACCTTTAAAATGTCAGGCCAGTAACTTAGGTGAATTTAGTTTCACTTTAGATGAAATTTGTTAAGCTTTGGTTTACTGTAATTCAGTCATATTTTGAATTAGTTTTTGAATGAAATGTAAATATAATTAAACATGTAAATTTATCATACTTAAATTAGCTGTATTGTTCTTAGTGAATTTTCTGTAGATAGTCCATGAATTATATTATTTGATTGGTTAACACAATAATTTTATCACCAAGGAAAACCACAGTAGGTCATTGGGTTAATCTGAGTTAGGTTGACAAAAAGCATGACAGAAACTCTACCTAGTAATCTGACTGACTGGTTTTAAAGTGGCCTTTATTCGTCCCCCATCATTTTATGTCAACAGTACATTTAGTATTTAAAAACCTTTTTGTTTCAAATTGTTCTTTGGTTTATTTTCTGGAATTGCTCAAAACAAGACTACAGTTGGAAGCTCTAACCTTCCTCTAACCCCGCAGCAAATGTTCACAGCTTCTCCAGAGCCTGGGCTTTCCGTGGAGAGTCTCAGAGATTGCTTCCTTTTTAGCTAGAAGAATCTGAGATGGTTTGCACACTGGAGTAGGCTTGAGAAATCACTTTACATTGCTGGTTTTGAACTTGTGTGTAAGCAAGTGTGATTCAGGGATACCTTTCTTATTTTAATAAGTGCAGCTTATTTGTTTTTTGCACTTTGTTTTTGTGTTAGGTTATCACATAATAGTTTATTTGAAGAAAATATTCTTTTGATAAAATTAAGTCTAAAAATCACTGTTCTATAATGTAGTGCTTAAGTTTTCAAATTCTAGAACAGAGTGAAATAAGAGCAATCTAGTGAATTTTTTGTAAAACTAAATATGTTCTTTGTCAAATTCTAGAATAGATCTATTTTGTTTTTCTGTTTGTATGCAGGTATTTTAAAAAAGTTCTACCTCTATTATTTATCTGAATATTTATTCTAATACCCTGTTCTATGTAAAACATTGACAACAACGCTTTGTCAGTTTTCTAGTTTTGCTTTTGCACTTTCACCATGTATAAAAGCTAAAGGTTTGGAAGCCCCAGGAGTATGTGACAGCTGGTGCTGGAACTGGCTGTCCTGAAAGCACTCTGGACTGACTGCATGTGTCCTATCCTACTGTCCCCTGTATTATGTACTGTTCCATAACCCTGCATTTGTCTTCCACGTTCCCGAGGGGCAGGTGACACACATTCCAGTCAAGGGAAGCAGTGAAGGAAGGCACTTACTTTAATCTGACCCTCTCTCAAACTCCGGGATCCCAAGCATCACTGCTGTAGCTTTTCCCTGGAGATCCGAGCTCTAGAGGAGCATAGAGGCAGTAACCATTGTCAAGTACTGCTTCCAGACCCATCTCTGCTGTCACTGGGGATCTGCAGGCATATTCTCATTGTTCGAATTGTAAATGCTGTCTGGTTTTCAAGAAAGCTGCGTAATTTGTGTAGTTCCCATGGTACAAAATTAGTAGGAAAAGGTGATGCATTTGTTCTTACTCTTGAAATAAGGAAATGTATTAACCCTTCTCTAATGTCCTTTTCACTTTTTCTGTCATAATAGATGAAATGATCAATATTCTTATTCATTTGAAACTTACTTAGTAGCCTTTATTGGCATTTGAATGGTATTTTTATATGTTTAAATCACATATATGAAGTATTTGAAGATGAATGAAGTGGTAGCTTTTTAATACTGTTTTAGAATGATTTTTAAAAAATGAAACAAGTAATAAATGGTGATAGTAACTAAAATCTAATAAAATACATTGTGATTTTTTTACATTGTGATAAATACAATGTAGTATGTTTTTTAAATACATTATGGTATGTTTTTTAAATGAACCCTCGCCACAAATAAGTTATTAACATCAAGAATGAGAATCGTTAAATATATCTGCGTCATTCTCTATTCTGTTAATGAGGTACAATATTGGCTTAAAATGCGTTTTGAATTACAGGTAATAAAAGCTAAGTGTCATTAAAATTAATTATTTTATGTGTAAAAATGCCTTTGGATCTTAGATTTATATAGAAAGCAAAATGATATGCAAAACGTTCTGATATGGTTGTCATTGTTGCCTAATATTTTATGATGAAATTTGAAGGTGTAAAAGTTTATTTTAGGCAGCAAAAGGTCAGATATTAGTTTGAACAATTGTATACAGAGAATTAAAAATCAGCTATGAACTGTAATATTCCATTCAAATGCCATGTATTGCATTTGTGTCAGAACTGCCGCAGAAGCAGCAGTGGTCCTTGGGCACACTACTTACATGGGTGTTAGCGTCTCCTGAGTTGGGCATAGGTTGTAAAAAGCACTGCAGGAGACCTTTGCTCCTAGCTTAAGGTAGGATTAGGGTGGACATCTTCATTCTTGTTTGTAGTCAGACCTGTAGTTATGCCATTTGTGGAAGTGGTATAGTCTCAAATTGTTATCCCACCACAAAAGAAAAAGTGAAAAAAAAAACTTATTTGCGATGCATGAGTCTAAACATTTTACGTATTTTTGCTTTTATAGTCTTGTTAGCAACGTGGTCAGCACTCATATTCCTGTTAGACAGATAAGGAAACTGAAGTTCAGAGTCATTAGATGACATACAAGGCGGGTTTTGAACTTGGGTAGTCTGAAGGAACAAAACAGCCCTAATTCATCATTTTTTTTTTTGAAGTAAAAATCCCCACTCTTTTGTTACTAGTTCTGGCAGTAAATTAATGTAGATCTTTAAGGGGGAGAAAGAGGATCATATAGAGTTTTATAAACTGCTGTAATTGAAAACATTGTCCCATATTTATAATCTTTTCTAATGAAATATATTTCTTTTCCCCTTAACCCACAGGAATCTCGAAAACAGAAAAAAAAGTGAAATTGGAAGAAAAAAGCTCAACTACCTTTGGTATGAATAGAAAGTAATCTTTAAGCAAAAGACTAGAAAGCCTGACATAGAGGGTGGAGAAAGTCTGTCTCTTCTTTTGCCCTCTTGTGCCATTTTACATGTGATCATCTGCTTCATTGCTTATCAGTGTTAGTCAGCTGCAGATGCACTATTTCTTCAGTACACACCTTGTAGTTCTGTGCGTATTTTTGTCACGATTGTGTCTGGATTTCTTCAAAAAATTTCTGGTTTCTGAACTTTTCTACTTAAAATTATGACTGTTTCAAATTAGTGTCCACATAATATTGTTGATACTTAGAAGATGGATGATACATTAAAATTTTTTTTTCTTTAATATACCTTATAAAAAGGTTACTGAGTTTTTGCCACCTTTTCTGTTTTTTGCACTGTAATAATTAACAATCATGAAATCATGGATAATTGTCTTAAATATTCTTTAGCTTAGCTAAACAGAACTTGTGTCAGCTGTTGTTGACAAATTGCAGGCTAAACCATGCTGGTTGAAGCAATAGCTACTAGAATATATGTGATAATTTAATTTGAAAAATGTTCTAGGACATCCAGTTATTTTCTTCAAAGTACATGTGATTGGAGAAAAGAATGCTTTAACGTTTGGGGAAATAAGTTTGAAATGTATTTTTTCTTTAATATTCCTGCTCTTCATTCTTATATACACAAGGAAAGTGTCAAAAGACTGAAATAGTTATTTATGGATTACCTTAATTGATTTTTTAAAAATATTTTTTTCACATCCACTTTTTAAAATCTTATTATGTATTCTCTTCATAAGTTATATGTGGAAATGCTGAGTCTCCTCGGTGAGGTCTTTTTTTTTAAATTATGGGGTTTAACTATGTGCCACATTAGGAAATTGAGTATATTACTCATTTAAAGGTTTTAACTACTGTCTGTGTTAACTTTAAGGTGTCAGGAGTTGGGATTTCTCAACACTGCTAATGAAGATCCCCTCTTATAGTCCAATAAGCTAAACAGGACTTCCAGACTCATGAACAGTTTAATTGACTCCATCCACTCTGGGCAGGTGACTGTGATAGCTGATGAAAATATAAATGCTGTCTTTTAGGTTAACCACAAAGGAACAACTCAGGATCCCTGTGGATTACTGAAGTATTTGCTTTTATCATTTAGGTAGGAGAAAAGAAAAGGATAAGGAAAGGAAAGAGAAGAGAGACAAAGATCACTACAAACCAAAACAGAAGAAGAAGAAGAAAAAGAAAAAGAAATCTAAGCAACATGGTAAATATGCAGTTAATGGATTATTCCTATTTATTCTCTTTCACCTCTCCGTTTTCCTTTCATCAAAATTCAGATTTCTGTGTTGTCGTAACTGAGACTGGTAGCTGTGGTTTTGTCTTGCAATTTCAAAAACATAAATCCCTGTTTTACTGTGATGTATAAATTAATATAAGACTTTCATATCAGTTATTATGGTGAACTGGGTACTCTCAGTAAGCACCGTTCAACATAATAAAGAAAGTAATCTGTTATTAGAGTCCCTTAAATTAACTTTCCAGAATTGAGGGAGAAATAAAGATATTTTTTAAAAAATTTGAGAAACCAACAGAAATTCCTAACAACAGTTCCTCTCTAAAGGAAATCCTAAGGGATGTACTTGGATGAGAAAGGAAAATGGTAATGAAGGGAAGGCGGGAGATGCCAGAATATGTGGGTCAATCTAAACATTGACTATGTCAAGCAATTTTGATAGAAAAAGAAAACAAAATGCTAGAGAATAAAAATATGTAATAATGGATCATATATTTGGAGATGTATGCTAATACTTCACCATTTTGAAGCTCCCTGTATTGTTTTGGGAAAATAAAGGAGTTTGTTGCTTAGAGGCTCCATTAAGTTAGATGTGCATGTTATAATTTCTAACAAAAATACTGTAGAATAGAAATATAAGGTGTACTTTTCAAAGCAGAAAAGAACACACAACGATTGTGATAAACAGTAACTTGGAGTAAATCACAAGAAAGAAAGTTGAATTTCTGAGCTCCCCTGAGGGGACAGTTTTTCAGAGCTCTCTCCTGCAGAGAGTGCACCTTGAGGGAACCCTGAGTGCACACAAGCCTGGGCACTGTCCCCTGGGGGCAAGGCAGAGTCTAGTGTATGGGAAGGGATTTCTGATTTCTGAGAGTTCTTTTGTGTTTTTCTTTCTCTTAAATGCATTTAGTTTTAAAAAGGGTAAGTCCAAAAGTGTAGAATTAAGTACGTAATAAGTGTGAGAAAAACTTAACGAACTAAAAAAATTCCTAGAAAATAATTTCAAATATCAAATTTAGTTATAAGAAAACCCGAAAGCCGGGGATCTAGCTCAGTGGCCTAAGCACCTGCTTGGCAAGCGCGAGGTCATGAGTTCAAACCCCAGTGCCACAAAAAAAAAATAAAAATAAAAAAGTGAACTTCGGGAAAGATCAAAAAGACAAAATGCATAAATAATGCTAAGAATACAGCATGCGTAACTGCAGATGTAGCAGACAATGAGAAGAAAATGACATTGGCAAATTTATACTAGTAACTTAAAAGGTTGGGTGAGAAAATGGACAGTTACCAGAAATAAACTGAGCAGTAAGATAAAAACCTAATCTCCGAATCTTAAAGGACATTAAATTAGTATTTTAAAATCTTCCAACAAAGAAGGAGCTCAGGTTCTGAAAGTTTTGTTGATAGCTCTAACATTAAAATAACATACTGCTCTCAATTTATATAAATTATTTCAGAATTTAGAAAACGAGAAAACATTCCCATAGTAGGGTGAGTAGGGTCTCCCCAAAATATATGTCTAGGTCCTAACCCATGATACTTGTGAATCTGATTCCCATAAGGAATAGGTTCTTTCTTTTTTTTTTTTTTATTTTATACAGAATACAGCCAAACAAAATAAAACAGAATAGAGTCAATCACAACAAAGCAATGAACATGGTACATGACTTCAAAACAAGGTAAAAGGGAATCAATAATGGCTGCCATAATGCCTCTTGTTATCTTCAATATAACTGCCCATACCCTCAGAGATATATAAAATCAAACGAAATAGAACAGAATAAAACCAGTAAAAAAACAAAACAATGAAAGCAATACAGAAATTCAAGATACTAGTAAAACAGCAGTGGTTACCATAATGCTTCTTGTTATCTTCACAATAGTTGCCTACACCTTCAGACATAATACAATCAAACAACACAGAATAGAGTAAAATCAATCAAAACAAAACAAAGCAATACAGGGTTTCCTAACAAGCTAATTGGACATCCTCGATGGCTGCAATTATATATTTTATCTTTGAAATAGCTGTCCATGCAATCAAGTATAATAAACTCAAACAAATCAGAATAAAACGAAACTAATCAGAACAATGAAGACAGTATGAGTTTCAAATCATGATAATAGATTAACAGTGGTCACTTCCTTCCCTTTTTAGATCATTCCTCCCCTGTGACTTTCCCAATATGTATTGTGAATTTTTGATCCCACTAACTCCTTTAGTTTGTTATACTAGGGAGACAACACGAAATTCACCCATGGGACTCTGAACCATTTCATCCATGAGCATGATCTCAAGTTGCCTTCATCCACCTACAGGAGTCTTGAGGTTATCTGCCTTTATAGCTGAGTAGGTTTCTATCGCATAAAATGCCATGACTTTCTTATCCATTCAGCAGTTGATGGACAAGCTACCCCTACTTTTTTTTTGGCTCCCTGTCACATAGGGCATTGTTCTCTCTCCTTTGTCTTTTAGTCTATGAATTTTCTTTCTAGTTAAATGTGTTTCTAAAAAATTACTATCTCTATACATGCAGAAAATCCATTTTTATATCCACATGCACTTACATTTTTAAAGATAGTTGATTATAAAACATTTAGAAACATCAAAGAAGGCCTCCATAAAATTGGGAGAATTCATTTCACAGATTGAGAGATTCAGGGTTGAAAACTTGTCTGTTCATTTTAAATAAATCCATAGAGTCAGTACTGATTCTGAAAGTTAATATGAAAGAATAAAAATTTAGAAATTACACAGCCATTCCTGAATAACAAGGAGAAGATTCTTCAGCTTTAGTTATTAAGGCACACAGTTATTTCAAAGGCACACATAATGATCAAGGACACAATAGATAACTCACAAATAGTTGTGTGCATATTTACACAGAGCTTATATTGCAGATCAGTGGGTTAAGGATGAAGTTTTTCAGTAAGTGGTATTAAAACAATTTACTTATGTGTATGGGGAAGAAATGTATGTTATACACAAAAGTGTAATTTAAGTTTTATCAAAGACTATGTGAGGGAAAACTGAATCTTTGAAAGACAGATTTGGGGACGGATCATTGGGCAGGGAATGGTTTTCAACAACAAAAAAATGCTAATCTAAAGGGGAAAGTTGAAGACTGATACTAAACACTTTGGTTCATCAAAAAACACTATGAAAGGACTTCCAAAGTGCAAAAACTTAGTGCAACACTATACCTGGCAGAAGGTATTTAGAATATTTCAAACTCTCACAATCAAAAAGAAAAACATATAACAGTATAAAAGAAGCAGAAACCTTTGTATAATAAGGTGAATTATAGTAAGAAGCTCAGTCTTGTGAGAGGCTGGGTAAAGGTAGTGTTTCAAACCTGTTGAAGTATGTTTCACATCTGCTATACTGGTAAAAAGTACAAAGTAGATAGTATCAGATGTTGCTAAGGAAATGGAGACAACCTCACAACTCCTGCTCAAAGTAATTCACTTGTACCACATGACCAAAAAAATTCTGAGAAACTTACATGGTATATGAGGAGTGAATCACTGGGCTCTCCTTGCAATGCTGGAAGCAGCCTCAGTCTCCCAGAGGAGTCACCTGTTTCTTCATTTAGAAGTAAATGAATGAATTATATCTATAGGAATCTCTGGGACAGTGTTATGCTAAAGTCTATTTACTGAAGAGAACATAGTATGATATATTTAGGTAAAGATCAAAAAGTTGCAATATCAAGCAATTGCAATTTTGATCTTTACCTAATATATGTATATTTTTTATTTTTACCTAATATATGTATTTTTTAAGAGAAAAAAGATTGAACCAAGATCAAACTGAAAAACACTGAAACTGAACTTCGAAACAGGTTAATTAGGACAGCTACCATAGTTGATACATTGTGTATTGTTGTCTTTCTGGTAGTTATTCAGAATACAGGATATAGACCTGATATCTTGTCTAAACAATAGCAGAGAAAACATTCTTTTCAAGGAAGAAATAGAAGCCAGCTGTATAATTAACTATCTTGTGTATATATATATTATATTTTTTCTTTTTCCTTTTCTTCCTTTCCCCTGTCACAATTTCTTTTCTTTTCTTTTGAACAGTTTCTTTTCATCTCACAATATCTATTGTACATAAACAATATATATATATATATATATATATTAGGGATTCAATTGTATATGAGAAAAGCATAAAAAAGAAGCAAGAGAATGATCAATAAAAATTCAGGATAGTGTTACCTCTGAGGTGGGGAAGGGAAGTTGTTACCAAAAGTGACATGAGGAGACTTCAAAAATGATAATTTTCTTCTAAATGTCATGGTCAGTGCCTAAGTATTTTGTGTTACTGATATTCTTTATGTCATACCCATTTTTACCATATTCATCAAATATTTCATAAAGCCAGTTTAAAGAATAATAAACTGAGTGAGGCAGTATCCTAGTAGATAATTGCAGTTGGGAAATACAACATAGTGTAAAAATAACATTTAATTTTTCCACAGACTATGACGTTCCTACATTCTGTAACTCCCAAGCTCCCAGAGTAAACTTGAAGATACAGAATCAGAAAAAGGTTGACAGTATCGAAACTACACTCCAGAAAGCTGACCTTTTCCAGGCCACCCTGTTACTGCCCTACTCCTCACTTCTTCCCTTTCAGTCTTCCCCCAGCTTTGTCCCCTTCATGTGCATTTCTTAGAATCTAAACTCCAAATGACTTAAAGTTTAGAAACACAGGAGCCTCATAGACAAAAAACATTAATCATAAGCTCTTATTATTGAATACCTTGCTGTGAGTGGTATATCAGAGCTTCAAACTGTAGGTAAAATTGCCAGATGAACTCTGAGCTAACCAGAGTCTTCTCCAGGGGAATGAATCTGGCCAGGTGTTATGGTGGAGACCCTGGGTTATCAAGGCAATGCGGGAATGGCCTGCTGTTTATGCTGTTTTATAGTGCACTGGGGAGGGAGGCTTATTGCAGTGGTCAGTAGATACAGACTCTTACATGCTAAAACACCCAGAATGTGGGGGAAGAGATAACAATGAAGGACTGATTAACAAAACAGAAGGAAGAGGGCTACACTTGATAGAGTAGAGTAGAGAGGCCTCAGGAGGGCACAGCAGGTGATAATTCAAAAGAAAAAAGAATGACTAGAATTTAAAGAGAAAAAATTTCAAAGAAAACCTGCACTTTAGAATAGTGATTAGTCCTTAACTACAATAGTCTTTTACAAAAAGCCACTTTTAAAATAAAAGTAAATCTTTAATTATGTATACATGTATCTTCTTTTCTAATGAAAAAAAAAAATGAACCTTACATCTTTGCTTCCATTTTAAAATCAGGCCTATAAATGAACATTCTAACTTTGTCCAGGGAGTACTGGTAAATACTGAAGATACACAGGAGCATTACTGCTTATAAACAACAGGTGTTGAGTCTGGTTATTGCCAACATTTTTGTAATTAATTATTATAGTTGAAGAAAATTTATTCTGGGCTGTTTACATTTATCTTGGAAGTGGTAGTTTTCCCCAGGTGAGATTACATAAAAGATGAATCTTTAAGTGGTAAATATAAGGTTTTAAATATTTTAAAATTTTGAAGGCATCCTAAACGTTAAAGAATTCACATTATTATGGTATGAGGTTCCTAGCATCGCTTTAAAATTCTTTCATTCACCACTCAATGTTATTTGCATACCATATGGTACTTGTTATGTATCAAACACTAAGCATTTTTAGGAATTCATTTAATCCTCATACTAACTGTTTACAGTAAGGCCTGATTGTTGTATTTTGCAGTTAACTACGCACACTAAGATAAAGAGAGTTGTCAAACTTGCACAGCTAATACATAGTGGAAAGCAGATTCAAATCCATAGTCTGGCTTCAGAGTCTGCATTTTTAACCACCTATCTGTGTTATTAATTTTACTTTCCGTACCTTCAAAATTGTTCAGCAGACTGTATTCTTTTCATCTCTGTTTTTATTGGTCTGGAAAGTTCCTATTTTTACCTGTTATTTTAAATGAAGTTATAGAGTTTGTAATTTAGTCAAATAGTTCTTCACAATTATTCCATACACTAGTGAATTAACAGGTTCGAATTATCAAAATTAGTTTACTCAGTGTGAAAGGAGCATTGTGTTCAACCTGCATGTATGAAAAGTCGCCATGTTAGGATTTACTAGTGACTTCTTTACCAGTTTTTAGCTTTGTTACTTTGAGCAGGTCCCTTCATACCCTTCATATGCCTGTTAATGTGAGGAAAGTGAAGTGATATCAAGAAGAACTACAGCTAGACAAGCAGATAGCCAAGGCCTTGCTTAGTGAAAGCTGAGGTTCCCTGAGAGGAGCTGATAAGCAAGCACTTAAGTATGCCGTACAAACGATCTAAAGCTCACATGGCTGTCTACCACGAAAGTGTCATTTGCATGCTAAGAGTGGCACAAAATAGATTTACCTAAAATTTAGAAAAGTTCAAATAGTCAAGAACTGGTAGGAAATTATTTCAGATCTAAGCCTTGAAACATAACAGTAAACTTTCTTTATCATAGCTGGAGGAGATTCCCACAGTGAATGCAGGTACAGTGTATGTAGAATGCCAAGAAATTTTATTTGTTCGCTGATACACAGCAGTTATACATCAGCTGTGTTTCATAATTTGCACCAAATTGGAATTCCTTCCACTTTTGTAATCAGACACCTTTTACTTTTGCTGAGAAGGAGGTGTATAGTCCATCAGAGGGCAGCTTTGCTGGGTTTGTGTAAGATTTCAAATCCTGCTCCTAACACTTCCAGTTGGGCAGCTTTGGGCAGGCTATTTAAATTCTCTTTAATTCTCTCTCAATTTCTTCATTTCTAAAATATAGTGATAGTTTCTGCTGCACCTGTGTATCCTCAGGATTCAGTAAGGTAATCATGTGAAGTACTTGATGTAGTACCTGGCAATTAACCAATGTCTTTTCCATACCTGTTCCTAAATTACATGGTCTTGACAAACTGCATAGTGTCTGTGAGGCCACGAAGGGTAGAATAGTATAGTACCATGCACATATTGTCTGTATTCTAATGGTGTGGGTATCCTCTGGCAGTGTTTCTACTCCCAACCTGCTGGGGCCAAGGCCTAGAATTCTGGACTTTAACAAGCTTTCCAGTTTAGGTACATTTTAAATATCAAAATCCATAGATAGCTCTTGTTGGTTAAAAGCAAGGTTCTTGGAATAAGGTTATCTGGGTTTGAATGTTTTCTTTGCCATTAATACCTGAGCATCCTTGGATCATTTATTTAACCTATTATTCTTTCCTTTGTAAAATAGCACCAGCAATCAAACTTTCCTTATGGGATAGTTGAGGGAAATAAGAGTTACCATGTAAAAGGTACTTAAATTATCTTGGGGACATGCAGCCCTCCATCAGTGTTGGCTGCGCTATTGTTTATGATGACTACTGTGGAACCTTCCCGTGGCAGCTGTCAAAAATGGTTACATATCAGTAGTATAAAACAATGCCTGCTTGCTATCTTCAAGTTCTTGGGGGTCAGAAATCCAAAAGGGAACTCACTGGCCTCAAATCAGGGTATGTGTAGGACTACATACCCTTCTGGAGGTTCGAGGGGATAATCCATGTTCTTGCCTTCCACAACTGCCTTATTTCTTCCCTTTTGTGTCTTCTCATTTTCAGAGCTCACGTTGTCCAGTCAAGTCTTTCTTATGGCATTCTGGTGCCAACTCTTCTATCTCCTTTTGCTTTTAAAGACTGTTGAGGGTAGAGGGAACCACCCAAGTAATCCAGGGCACTCTCCCTACTTTCAGACAAGCTGGTTCGTTTAATTCCATCTGCAATCTTAATTCTCCTCTGCCCTGTAACCTAAGTAATTACCGGTTCCAGGGATTAGGACATAGGTTATGTTCTACCTACTATAACCAGCCCTTTCAAATGGATAGTTTTTATTAACCAGTGTTACTACTACTTTTCTCTTGTAAACTTGCTTTTCCACCCTTTCCCCTACCTTTCCCACTCGTTTCCTCCTCTGATTATATCCTCTAACCTGCCTTACTGACATCTTTTCCTCACACTCAGTTGAGGTAATAGATGCACAATTGGAAACATGGTCCTCTCCTGTCCATTTCTACTTACTTACTCACTCATGTATGGTCATTTTGTCCTTGGCTTCTGTTAACATCTGTCTCTATTAAAAGCCTGGCCTTCCTTCCCTCTCCACCTGTGGATCTTTAGATTCCTACAGATGGTGTGTGTAGATTCTCACATCTTAAAAAGCCTTACTGTGAACCCTTGCTACCTCTCTGTTTTCCCTATCTCCCATTCACTATCCTGTCCATCTGTGACCTACTTTCAAAATCCATCTGCTCAAGCTGAAGCCTAGAGATCCATCTTCTTGATGCCATGTCCACCCCACTTCCCCAGTCTAAAGCATCACTGCATCCAGTACTTTCTCATCCTCAGCTCAGCTTCCCTCATCCCCACCCAAGCCATCCCCAGAGTCTCTTACCTGAACTCGTTCTTGGCCTCTGACCCGTCCCCCTTTTCCCCACGTGCCTTCCTCTGCTGCCTCCTCCATTCTACCACTGGAGTGATCTGTTAGTGGAATCAGGTTGTGACACATCCTCTCCCTCCTTACAACCTTGAATAACTTCTTGTCACCTTAGGATAAAATGTGTAACCTGACATAGCCACATCAGTCTGGTCTCGTATCTTCTCTCCTTCCCTCACTGTGCTCCAGCCATTGTCCTGTGAATCAGATATGCTACATACTCTTAGCTGTGGAGGCTCTGCATGTGCCCAGGTCACCCTCCTCTGATTCCCCTTTCTCTGACCCCTCTACTCCTTGTAAGCTGTTGAGGGTTTTCCCTTTCATGAACCTGTGTAGCCTTTCCCAAACGGAGAACAGAAGTTGGACAATTTTTTTTAGGATCAGTTCATTTCCTTCAGGTTTTTTTGTTTGAAAGAGTTACCAGATTATCACTATAAAAATGTGCAAATACCAGGAGCATCTCTTACCAAATTACAATAGGCTAATATGATCTGAAATGTCTTACTGCAGATTTGATGATGATTGTAATCTAGGAAAATGTAGAAGTTGTCAATTTTCAGTTTTGGACTACTTGACAGAAGTCTACTGCTACCAAGTAGAACCTGGTGAGCCCTGCTCTGTGCACTGTGTGAGGTATACTGATTTCCTGAGTATTCGTGCCAAATCCTTTTTCATCAGATGTATAATTATCTAAATGATCACAAATGCGAGAGAGAACATGGCAGCATAGTTACTTTATGTGCACCGAGGCATGACCTCCTTGTGAGCGTTGTAGTGACTTCTTGATTGCTTAATATTTCTTTATGTGTCTTATGTTGCAGACTATTCGGACTATGAAGACAACTCCTTAGAATTTTTGGAAAGGTGCTGTTCTCCACTGACCCGATCTTCTGGGAGTTCTCTGGCTCCACGGAGTATGTTTACGGAGAAAACCACAACCTATCAGTACCCACGGGCTATTCTGTCTGTTGATCTTAGTGGAGAAAGTAGGTTTCATTGTGTAATAGACTAAAGTCTTGAGTGTGGAACTGAGAATAATGTACTTTTTGGAATGTCTGTTCGAGTGGGACACAGGATTTACAAAGGTGTTACATAACTAATGGGGACATCTCAGCATTGGAAATTTGAGCTGCATCATATTGGCTTTTAAGGAAACTAGTATCAGTGTCTATACTGAACTTCTACAGGTGTGTTTTACATATATCCTCTTATACTTTACTACCAATTTATAAAAGACTCTTGTTATACACATTTTATAGGTAAATAAGCAAAGGCTTATAGTAACTTTATAGGTTAGTGTTAAAATTCAAACCCGAGTTTATCTTTACTCCAAAGACTACTTATTTAACCACATACTTATCATAGTCTTAAAAATATACTTTTGAATTTCTAGTCACAGAGGCACCTGTGACCGAAAATATGAGACAGTGGTCAAGTCAGTGATTTACACACTTAGCAGTCCAGCGGCCTTAGGTAGGCATTAGGCCGTGTTGGGTGAGAAGAGCAAAGGAGTTGGAATGCGTTACAGTGTCCTCTTACCTCCTTTCTGTTACTGCATGCAGTGGGAGAGTCTCCTGGCTCTAGACAGTGCTGACAGTGCCTTCAGGATAGTTTCACCAAGGCAGGGGCCAGAGTGAGGAATGAGAAACATGGGGTCTTCATCTGTGGTAAAGGTCAGAGACCCTGGGGCTGAGCTTGTTTCTTTTCTGAGTGCCCTATACTATGTTTTGTTTTCTTTTGCACTGTGTACTACCTGTTTGTTCTAGACATAATTACTCCCTTGCTCACTGTGGAGAAGAGCATTTTTTTCCCTTTAATATAAAATAAACACACAGTACCTTTAAAATTTTAATTTTCAAAAATTCGAGATGAGTCAGACGTGGTGGTACATACGTATAATTCCAGCACACGGGAGGCCGAGGCAGAAGGATTGTTGTGAGTTCAAGGCCAACCTAAGGTACATAGTGAGTTCAAAGGTAGCCTGAACTATGCAGTGAAACCCTGCCTCAAAAAAAGAAAAAAAAAAGTTTGAGGTGGGGAAAATGATTAAGAAAAAGTTTATCCTGCTCCTCTTTGCAGCCTTTTCCAACAAATACAGGTTTCTTTTTGTCTTGTTTGGGTCCAGGGGGTCTTCGCTCCAGGTGTGCATTATAGTTATTGCTGTGGTGCTTTTGAAACATACTGGTCCTGGGTCCTATCACAGAGCACAATTAACTAAGACATAGGGAGGATCTTGTCAAGCTGCAGCTTCTGAGTTAGAAGTCACTAAGAGCATCCATATAGTTTAGGCTGTCATTCTCTGATGGTGGTCTTTTGCTAGACAGTGTTGGAGAATAAAGGTTTATATCTGCATTGGCAGTGGTGCTGGAACAAGAACACTTGAGAAAGGTGGAAAGAGTGACAGATGTGCATATCAGTTCTTTCTCTGCCCTGCCCTTATGATCAAGCACCAGGCTGGGAGAAAGAAAAAGATTAATAGAGGCAGAAGTCTTCAAATGTGAGGATGTATCACAACCACATGTACAGATTGTGAAAATAGTGTCTGAGCCTGTATCTAAAATTCCTGATTTCTAGTAAGTTCCTAAGTAAGGATAATGGTGCTGGTTTGGACATAACACTTTGAGAATACTCTCTTGGGAAATAGCAGTGATGGTCTCACAGTTCAAAGGAAACTTCTTATGGTATTCAGTTAGAACCACTCACTTGGTGCCCACTATGTAAATGTAAGAGGAATTTTTATTTGCTTTCCTTAAGCAAATAAACCTGGTGATCCGTTCATACAGTCTCCAGAATCCAGCCAAGCATATGTTTAATGCTTGGGAGTTACTCAGTTGGATTTTCTGGTTAGTTTGTTAGTTTTGCATGCCAGCACTATAAATTGTAAGTCTAAAACCAAGCAAGTATATGTGTGTGATACAATAATTTCTTTCGATGATTTAGTTTTAAGGTTATTATTGTGTCATGATTGCCGTTTGGTACCACATGTATATTGTGGCAGTATTTGAAACTCTTAATCCATATTCTAGTCTGTCATTTTGAAACATGAACCTTGTATTCACAAAAGCCCAAAAGAAAATACTAGTTTCATATTTCAGCCAGTAGACTTATGGATGCATGAAATTTTCTAGAGTCTCAAAAGCAGTCATATTGTTAATATTAGAAAGATATTCCGTATCTAATGGGTTTATATCTGACTTGTTGAGTATTTTCAGATATTTCTTTGCCATTATCTCATATCTACTAGTTTTCTTTAGGATGTCCTAAGATCCCCAGGAGAAGGAAGCACTTACTTAATTTTCTACAAAATATTAACTTTAATAAATCAAAAATAAAACATTCAAAAATATTGACTTTTTGAAAAGTGAGCAAGATTAGAAGCTGATAAATGAGAACACTGTGTCATATGAAATACTTATTTTTTAATTTTCTGTAGTGCTAGGGATTAAACCTGGGGCCTTCTTCATGTATGATAAGTACATGTTGTATTACTGATCCCCATGTAAAATATTTAAAGTGTAAATAGCATGAATTTTTTTAGTTTGAATCTAGCTAACTTCCATCTGGTCTACATCTGAAAAAAAGATTTTCTCTCTATTGACTCTTCCTTAGTTCTCCACAGACATTCTGCATGGCTACTATGTATATCATACTTCATTTTAAGTGCAAAGGATGTAGCATTCAATTATGTCCTGCATTAATGTGCTTGCGGCATTGATTCTGATGGTGTAGAAAGGAAAGATAAACGATAACCAGGTGAAGGAATAAATTGCACTGTGACAAGAGTCTAGGAAAATAAGATAGAAAGGAGTTACCGTTGTTGTCAAAGTGCCCAGTTCAGTAGCCTCCATTTCAGAAGCACATAGTAGTAGTGATAATGTCATCCACGATGTGTCTTGTGATGGCACAGTATTCCCAAAATGTCTTCTTCGTGAATTCAGTATTGTAAAACCTTCTTCAGTGTCCAGTCATCATTTCTTCTCTGATGATGCGATAAATAAAGGCACTCTTATATTTATCTTGGTTTGTTTTTCTCTCAGTAGCCTAAATAAAATGATAGGGTTTGGATCAACCCAGTTATAAACACAAACCAAAAATCTATATTTAAATCAACATATGTCGCGGTCGTCCATATAATCTAGTATCTGGAATATGCTTCTTAATTTTTTAAAGATTTTTGTCAAAATGAAATTTATTTGTACCAGTGCCCCAAATGAATGCAGTTATTATGTATCACAAACATATGCTAATAAAAAATATAGAAAATGAAAGAAGTTGCAAAACAAAAAACCTCACAGACTTTAAAGTCAGGCGGTCAGTACTCTGTTGGTTGTACCGCTGCCTGGCTGTATTCCTCAGCCAAATTAAAGTGCTTCATATAGTATCTGGTGAATATCAAGTGCTATGGTAGTTAATGCTGCTAATACTATGAATAATATTAGTAGTAGTAGACAGTAGGCAGCAAGCTCTTTCACCTCTCTGCAGTTGTTTATCTTTGTGGTTTAAATAATAAAGCCTGTTCTTTTTTACAACCAAAACAGAGCTAATTTTTGTGAAAACACTGAATCAAAAGGGTAATATTTGTGAAAATATATGAGAATTACATAAATTTAAATTCTTAGCCAATATTTCTGTAAACCTGAAGACAGGAGGTATTTAGTGTTATTTACCATGGTGCGTACACTAGAATGGAAGCAATCATAATTACCTAAGCTTCAAAAATAGTGTGCTTCTTTGTTCAAAGGCAAATGGTCTATTCATATTTATTTTCTGCCTGTGTAAATGCTTACTAGTTTACAGCCACTTCTCATAACTCCTTTCTTTCTGGGAAATGACACAGGAATGGTAAAAAAAAAAAAATGTGCTGAGTGTGCTTTTTGTGTGTCTTCTAGACTTATCAGATATGGAATTCTTAGATGATTCTTCAACAGAGAGTTTGCTTTTGAGTGGGGATGAATACAATCAAGACTTTGATTCAACTAATTTTGAGGAATCTCAGGATGAAGATGATGCTCTTAATGAAATTGTGCGATGCATTTGTGAAATGGATGAGGAGAACGGCTTCATGATTCAGGTAGGCAGTTAGCCTCACTGCCCTGCCGTACCAGATTATTTCAGGTGCTCAGCAGGTGGATCAGACTGTGTTCCGTTTCGCCCATCATATAACTGAAGACAGAGTTTCTAATGTGTTGTCAAGTTTCCTATGCCAGTGGTAAAGATTAGGAAGTCTCTTCATCAAATGAGGTAGACAATTATTATTATCTTTTTTCCTTTACTAGGGGTGTAGTTTGAGGCCCTCAAGCTAAAACTCTCTAGGGCTATTAAATAAAAGGAGGGAATTTCATATTGAAGGGTAAGCCACACTGGTTCTTCTACTGGTAAGTGTCCAGGATGCTTAATAATTAGAAGTATACTGTCACTCTGTTATGTAAAGAAGAAAAGAAATGCTGTCAAAATTCACTTTGCAGGAAGAATATCTGAGAAAAGGAAGCCTAACGTATTTTTTGTGATGACATAGAAGATTTAGAGATGTTAGTTATAGCAGTAAAGTGTCGTTTTCTTTTTTCTCTACTTTTTCAATAGTATTCTCAAATAAACCACACATTTATCCTTTTACCACATGAGTAGTACATTAAAAGTTAATTTCTCATGGCGTTGCTACAATCTTTAAAAAAAGAAATTCTGGTGTGTAGCTAGTTGTGGGCTGAGGCAGAAGACCAGTTTGAGCAACTTAGCAAGGTTCTGACTCAAAAAAAAGTCTGAACTCTAATAAAATATTTAAAGATTTTTAAGGACATTGTTTAGAATCAATTGGAAATAGATGAGGGAAATTTTGACATTTTAGGATTAAGTAATTTATCAAAACATATATTAATAGTTGCAACGAAAGGAAGTCCTTAAGTATATGACTATTTCAAAGATAAAATGCATCTTAAGTCATGATTTGCTTTTTGTTATGTCAACTGAGAACTGGACTGAGCATGGCAGGAAAGCTTGCCAGCTAATTAGAAGGCAGGGCATCGGTCCTCACTGTGCCCCGCAGGCATGGCCCTCAGCACTGTAGTCTCCTCTGTTCCCTGGCAGTGTGAAGAGTGCCTGTGCTGGCAACACAGCGTGTGCATGGGGCTGCTGGAGGAGAGCATCCCAGAGCAGTACATCTGCTACATCTGCCGAGACCCTCCGGGTAAGTGCCTCCCTGTGCTGACTGCAAGGTGCCCAGACTTCTGTGTACTCCTGAGGACCACTGTAGGTATCACCTACACTGTAGGTGGCACCGTTGCTGTTTGACTAGACTCAGCTTTCATATTAAAGTTTCAAATTTTTCTTACTGTTATGGTTTCATTTTCATATTAGTCATGAAGACAAACACATTAGCATGAAAAGGTAGAGATACAGCTTGTTCCTGGGAAAGAACCAACCTTTGTCTTTTCCTTTGAGTTAATTTGTAGCTAGGCATATTTATGGTGATTTGAGTGAAGCAGCATTCTATGCTGGTATTCCTCCTAATATCCTCCTAACAGAAAAAGTTTTGGTAATGCTACATATCCAATTCATTGTAGAACAGATCATTACCTTCAATCCTTTTTATTTTACTGAGGAGGCAGCTAGGGCACAGAAAGGCGCATTCCTTGTACAAAGGAGTAGCACTCGCCATGGCCAACTGAGATGAAACCTGAGCTTTTTGACTCCTAGTCCATTGTGCTTTCCCCCACACTGAGCTTCTTCAAGGAGCATGCTTGTCATATTGACTGTAATTTTCGCCCCAAAGGCACAAAATCTGTTGGTATATTCAATTAAAAGGCAAATGAATTGTCCCCTTCCTACAAAAAGAAAAAAAGTCACAGTAGGAAATGGGAATTAATCAGGCCCATATGAATGTACACATTTGTTTATTCATTCACCAGCATGTGGACATTAGTTTGCTATTATTCAGTAACAAATGTAGACAGTTGCCCTTCATTCAGTAGCATTTACTGGGTGCTATTTATTTGCCAAACATTATGGAAAGGTGATTGATTCAAATCATGTCTTTAACTGCCTCACAATATAGTAGATGGCACAGATCCGTGAACATCTGATTGTAATAGGATCTAATTTCTATTGACATTAAGGTCACAGATTGATACAGGATTCTGTAAGGTCATAGTCATGAGAGAGGAGTCACTGTTCACTCAGTCAGAACTCTTTGCTTCATCCAGACCAAAACAGCAATGGTTAGTGAAAAAAAGAGTCTGTAATTTCTATCCGGCATGTGAGCTCTTTTAGAGAACAGATGACTGACATATGAAAATCGAAAACAATGCACTTAGGGTTTTCTTCTCAGTTGTCATCTGTTACTGCATCCTTAACAGATTTTGAGTCTCCTTAGTGGGCAGGAACATGAAAAGGAGAGTGCATAGTGCCTCACTTGTTTTGAGTACACTCTTGGTTCCAAAGCTTGCTGCTTACTGAGTGACAGGAGTGGGGTAATACTGTAAGGGAGACCTGAGTAAGTGCAGCCCTTCATGATTTTCCTGTCAACTTCATCTGCAGGTCAGAGGTGGAGTGCAAAATACCGTTATGATAAGGATTGGTTGAATAATGGGAGAATGTGTGGCTTGTCATTTTTAAAAGAAAACTATTCTCATCTCAATGCCAAAAAAATAGTGTCCACACATCATCTGCTTGCCGATGTCTACGGTGTGACAGAAGTGCTACATGGCTTACAGCTGAAAATCGGAATACTAAAGTAAGTGAAAGGTGGTGAAGGGAGGCTCACACTGTGGTGTACACTGAATAAAAATCTGTAAAAAAAAATCAACTCACTAGATCACAGACCCTCAAGTTATGACTGACCTATCATACAAACAATTTGGGTTATGACCAGAATCTTAGTTTTAACCTACTGACCAAAGTCTTGAGTTATGATCCAGATTGTGGCTGTTTGTGCTTCCAAATGGTCTCAGATACAGATTTAACCCTTAAAGAGTTCTGGAGAGAACATTGCAACATCCTTTCCTGTATGGGGTTAACTGAGAAGTCCTGGGCCACTGTGTCTAAGGATAGTGAGATCTACCTGTGTACAGGAGACTTTGAAGGCTGTGCAGAGGAGCCTGAGCCTTCAGTTGACCACTTGAGATTACAACCAGCCCCCTGGAATGAATTGAGTTCGTAAGTCAAGAGTCCAGTGTAAATGTAAAACAATGCAGATGGCCTTTGAAGGTCCAGAGTAGCAGTCTGGAAGAAAAAATAGATTTAAATTAAGACTGCTTTTTAAAAATAAGGAAAGAAGGCTGGATGTGATGGTGCATGCCTATAATCCCAGCACTTCTGAGGGGCTGAGACAGAGGATTGCTGCAGGTTTGAGGCCAGCTTGAACTATTCAGCAAGACCCTGTCTCAAAAAAAAAAAAATTAAAAAAGGAAAGAAAGGTTACTTTTTGGATGACAGGCTGCTGCTGGTCTATCCTTGAATCCATGAGAGTGGTTAAAAGGACAGCATCAGTATTTGAACAAGTTTTAGTCCTAGTCCCATTGTCTTATGTTCTCACCATGTGTACAAAATTAAGTTTAGTTGCTATGGTGAACCCCGTATCTTGTCCTCCTTCAGGAATACTGTGGAGATGAAACAGATTTCTAGGCAACTGAGTGTTCTTTAATCACCTCGAGATTGACTGAGAAGGGATGAATGGAGCCAGTAGGAGTGGAGCCAGAGGTGGATTCCAGGATCGCCTAGAATCCACCTCTCTGCTGTGCATCAAATGTTTTAGTTCCAGTAGTTTTCCCTCAAAGAAAAGCTTCAGGCTTCCTAGGCATCGCTGCAGAATGTTCTTCAAGGTCTTATGTTCTTCTCTTCCTAAAACCTGACAAGAATTACTCAGAAGAACAAATAAAACCCCCCATATTTTATATAAAAACCGACGATTTTCTGGTTCTTCACCAGATTTTCTTCCTTTGAAGCTACCTGCCTTGACCAAAAGCTTGCCCCTGGGCCTCCTTCCGTCCCTTTCCCTAGGTCCCCTGCATCCTTGCCCCCATGATTGGGAAACATCATTTGGTTCATTGCTGTCTCTCCTCTCTGATACCTTCTCAGCCAGCTGTTTAATTTCACATCACAGTTGCTATACTCTCTGATTCCTTGTGGCTCCAGTCTTTTGCACTTTCATCCTGCAGACTGCTGGAAGCATGATGTTAGTGAAAGATAGGAGAGCTTGTCTCTTCCTATACAAGAGTGTGTTTTCGCTGTTCCCTGTGAACAGTCTGAGTGAGTTCTCTAGCATGCTGTCAGAGTCCTTCCCTGCTGTATAAGTTGCTGCTATGTCTCCTCAAACTTTCTGCCTGCACTAAACCATAATCCCTGAATGCATCATGCTTTCTTTCAAACCCAGGCTTTTTGCTCACACCATATGAGTAACAGCGTCCTACCACCAGCCTCCCTAGCAGATACCTTTTCAGAATTACCTGCTCAGCTAGACCTGACCACATCCTTTTTGGCAATTTAAAATTGAAAGAATTCAAATTTTGGATGAAAAGTTGGAGCAAATTCACTTAGATATCTTTGCTTTTGTTTTGACTCCTGACCTCCTACCCTAGTTCTTGAGTTTATTATGGTCTTCAACTTGTAACTAGATAGTATTTATTCTGAACTGTTGTTTCTCCAACTTTCTTTTAAGAAATAAGCACCATCCTGACCTTCACCTCTGGGCTTATTCTGGGAAGCGAAAAGACCAAGATCACGTGATAGTTGGAGCAGAAAAAAAACTAAGTCAAGACACAGTTAATCTAGAAGAAAAAAGATATGTACAGAACCATAGAGAACCTCTTCATTTGCCCCTAAAAATGGAAGGAACTTATATAACAAGTGAGCACAGCTATCAAAAGCCGCCAAATTTTGGTCAAGAATGTAGATCTGTTGCAGACCCTGGGAGCTCAGATGATGATGATATGAGCAGCTTTGAGGAAGAACAAGAATGCCCCGTGAGAGATAAAAACCGTTTCCAATATGCAAAAGAACATGGAATTCCAAACAAGGTATACAGATGGCTCATCTGTCTTTACCTGAGTAATGTGACAGTACAACACAGGGAAACTGTGTCAATAATGCATACTGAGTTCCCAGGTTTTACTGATATTGCCAACTTTACAAATACCTGGTTAAACCAAAGGTGGTTTTGTTTCCTCTATAGGAAAACGCTGTCCACTTAAACTTTTAAGTATCTCTTCATTCAGAATTGTAACTGTTACCACAACAAAATTTCAGTTTTAAAGATATCTAAATAGATGCATCCAGAAACTAGTGAGCCATATTGAAAATGTACGTGAGAACGTGGAAGTATGTACAGGCATCATTTGCCTTCCTTTATTATGTGTTTTAGATAAGACATGGCGCATGGTCTTTTTTAAAAGTTTAACATATTTGTAAATGAGTATTATAATCCCATTATACAGAAAGCTGAATTCTTATTACTGTGTGTACATGGGATATCTTTAAACTTATCTTTTTTTCATTGGGATTATCTTTGAGATGCACCTACATTTTTTATTATCAATTAGCAAGGCCACTTTAAAATTAGTTTTTTACAGTTTTGCCTTCCTTATCAAGTATTCCCTATAAATACTTAACTGAGTTCGAAAAGATTACATTTCTTGAAATTGGTGGTAAACTATCTTGTCAAAATAATACCCTTCCTGTAAAATAAATTATTTCTGGCAAATCTAAGTTCAAGTTTTGTGTGCATATGTTAAGCATTTTGTACTCCTGAAGGTTTTAAAAGATTTTTACATTTTCTTCATTTCACTGATGACTGCAATAGTAAAGTCCAGTCTGTAGCTAACTGAACTGTATACTGGTCCTTGACAATTTTCTTGACTTTTTCCATATTTACTTTGCCCTCACTCCGTTCAGGTTGCCATTTGAAATTAATTGGGCCAAATCATGTCGTCATTCTAATTCTGGAACAGGATTAGTGGCTTTACTTGTGTAGCACATGTTATTGAAAGCCCTCTCCCTGGCTAGCACATGCTAGGCCTTGTGAGGAGACAGTGCTGTTAAAGACCACCAGAAGTAATTTGGTAGGTGCACACACTTCCTCAGAAGTCTTCCAAGAAGCACATTAGATTGCAGTGATCATTGAGGGGATGAAGCTTTTAATGCATCTTCTTCCTTTTTGACTGCATTTCATCAACTTTCTGTGTTCTGTTTTTCCAATGCTCTTTTGGAAAAGAATCCCCCAGCTGCTGGGAATAAGACATTTGTTCAGAATGAGAAAAAGGGCACTGAAGATCCTGGAGATGCACATCTTCAATGGCAGCTCAATCTCCTCACCCACATTGAAAACGTGCAGAATGAAGTCACCAGCAGGATGGATCTCATAGAAAAAGAAGTTGATGGTAACTTGACAAAGAACTGAAGTGTGTCCATGGGTGCTCTGCAGAAGCTGTGTGTAGTGCTTAAACATTGGCGTGGAAGCTGCCGATGCTTGCCACACCTACACAGCTTCATCACTCTGCTTGTGCTGTGTTTAGCACATGGAGGGTCTTTGAGGCTCAAGCCAACGACTAGGCGTTTTCTTAACATGTGTTGATGTATTTTGTGTGTCTATTTTTGTTTTTGTTTTTGGTAAGATAGATAAATATTTATTAAACACTACCCATTTGCTAGGCTCAATATACAACATGTACTGAATATTCTTTAGTTTAATTGAACTCTGTTTTCTTTGAAAGTCAGAACTATAAATGGAGTTTGAACATGTTTGAAATTATGAGAAAAACATTCTGAATGTTTACTTTCGTTAGTATTTGTTAAGTGTAATAAATAAACTCCTTAGATTGTAAGTTGGCATGCAGATTTTCAGGTGGTTTTCTATTACATTTTAATATTATCACAGAGGAGCCCTAGAAAGTAGACAAGAAGGAATAGGTTGGATTACCAGATTCCCTCTCCGATCTTCAGTCTATGCGTTCTGAGTATTTTCTTTCTAACCTCACAAGTTGCATAGTGCTTACCCTCTTTATTGTTGTTGTTTTTGTTTTTTTTGTTTTTTTCCAAACCTAGCATTACTTTGCTACTGTACTGAGTCAGAGCTGTCACTGCCTTTTCTTAACGCTTGGAGAAGGGAAGGAATGGATATCCATTTCAGAAGCATGTTCCATCAGTTTTTACTCTATGTGTTTTGAGTAGATTATCGAAGAAAAGAAAATGCAGCTTGACACAATTCCATATTTTAGGGTAAATTTTTAAAGAAAAAAAGTGAAGAATGTAATTAATTGCATTCTGCCTAGAATTTGATTACACATTCATATTTTTTAAAAAGTAATAAAATAGTGGAATTGAACAGAACACTGAAAAATTGTCATCTCTTTTTCTTTGAAAAGTAGAAATGATTTAAATCTAAATAGAAAACTTGAGTATGCATAGATATCCATTGTTTCCTGTTCCACAAGAAAGTAAAAGGAAACATTCTAAATGAATTTAGTGTATGTGTGTGTGTGTGTGTGTGTGTGTGTATGTAAATACATAAAGAAAAAAATTGGATTGGAGATGTAGCTCAGTGGAAGAGTATTTGCCTAACAAGCATGAGGACCTGGGTTCCACCCCCAGCACCATTAAAAATAAAAAGGGAAAAGAAAATAACTTGAAATAACAGATAAAAGTTATGGGGAGGGACTAGAACTCTTGTTAAGTTGGAAATAAACAATCTTGAGTCTGTCAGAAATGACTTGAGTATATTCGCCTTTTAAAGACAGGGAAATGAACCCTCAGCTCCATTACCAACCTTCTAATTATACTATTTTCTGACTGCTTTCCCAGATGCTATTTAATTTGTGTGTTGTCTTCTCTCTTTTAGTTCTGGAAAGCTGGCTTGATTTCACAGGGGAGTTGGAGCCACCAGATCCTCTCACAAGACTGCCCCAACTTAAACGACATATAAAACAGCTCCTAATTGACATGGGCAAAGTACAGCAAATAGCAACTCTTTGCTCCGTATGACAACGGTAAACACTTAATGAAAAGAATGTGGCTGTCTTCAGTGGACGCATTTTTATCTACGTGATTGCTGAGTAGAAGGTTAAAAAGCTTAGTAATGTTAGGTTAGTTGGTGTGATGTCAGTAGGATGCCACCTTGGAAAGGAAAATGAAAAGCAATTTTATCAAGGAAGCTAATACTAAAAAATGTGTGAGCAAGCTGCAAATGATAATGTTTTATATGCCAAGGATCAATGAAGTAGAACATAATCTATACTAAGGGAATCAAATTGCCAGGATGTTTGAATAGCTGCTTACCTGAAGTTCAAAACCTGCAGAAAGAAATACGGTGTGTTTATGTAGTTTTTAGTAGAAAGATCCACATTTATGAACCAACATTTGGCTAAAAATGTAATCGTAAAGGAAATTTAAATTCTGGAAAGCTCTACAAGATTGCTGTAAGAACTGCCTTCTCAGCAGTTGGATCCAGCTGTGCGGAAGTTTAGGTTATTTAAACTTTGATAGGATCATGAGCTTTTTCTTGGTTGATGAATGTTCTTAATTGGAAAACTGACACTAGAAGTCTCACTTTTGGGGAAAACAATTGTGGAACTCTTCATTATGAATGTATTTAGAAAACAAACACCAAATAAGTTAGAATTTATTGCAGGCATTAAGCTCAAAACAAATTGGCTTGCAGAAGGGTCCGATCTGCCCAATGTTGACGATAACTGCTGGAAAGAAGATGTTAAATATTGTGGGATCTTATCCACCCCACATCTCGCATAATGCATCAGTTCAAATGAAACCTGTATCTCACATGTACTATCTATATCAGATACATGGTTGAGTGGCAGTATTCAGTCTTCGGTTTGCCACTTGGTCCTGGATATGCTTGGTGTTGCCTTCAGGAAAAATTACAAATAACCTCAGCTGGGATGAGGAGTGACAAAAGTAGCAAAATAATTTGTGGCTGTGGATTTTTTTAACTACTAGTAGTGGAATACTGGAAAAACTTCATTTCTGAAGATGAATTTTATTTTTAAAAAATACGTGCACACTCAAAACTTTTAGCTTTGACCGCAAATGGACAGATTTCTGAAACCAAAGGCAACTAAGTTGCTGTCTTAGCTCTTGCTGGATTTTGAGCCTAGGTCCTACTGTCTGCCAGTCCTCATGTGAGTTGTGTGTGCCCCCAGTGCTCTATCGCAGGTATGCATACGTGTGTGCTTGTTTAAACTCTCAACGTACATATGTACATAATTGACATATTTATATCATATCTAGTTTTATTACTATAGACTATATGAATTGGTGGTTAACATGAAATGTTACCTTTTAACAGACTGTTTTTAAAAATTAAAAATGTATGTACAGGTTTTGAAATTTTTTTAAAAAGGGGAGAAAAGACTGTTAAGAGGCGGCTTTTTGATGACATATAACACTTGAATATTTTATGCCTCATTCTGTTTATCAGTTCTAGCAGTCTGTATAAATGCATTTTAGAACTGATAGGCAGTGAACTTGAATTTATCTTTGATAAGAATACATGCCACTGTACATTCAGATATTATTTAAATTTGCAAACACACTGTTCTATATGTAAGGTACTGTATGTAAAACTCCTTATTAAAACTATTCCACATATCCTGAAATTTCAGCTTGCCTTTTTGCGGCCTTATATTTTCATGTAAAGATTAAAAGAATGTGCAAAACTGTCATAAATTTTATTGCCTTTTGAGATTCTCCAAGTTGACAAATGTGCCAAAGATCAGTAGACATAAAATGTAGTTGTCTGTATTTACTTGTGATATGTTAACTTTGTTAAAGATCTTATTGATAAAAGCTTTAGCAGAGGTCATATTGTGGGGTAGTTGCTTAAATTTGCATATTAAAGTAAAAAATAGTGCCTATTTTCTATGTGTGGAGTAAATTTGCCAATGTCTGTATTCTAAGATTGATGCTATGTCTTTCATTTTTATTTAAAAATAATGACTAACATTATCCCTGTCATGGTTAAACTCTAGACATTGAATTTATATCTTCTATTTTTTAGAAATGGAGCAAATAATAGGATCTTTAATCTATGAATAGTGGTGTTGCCTAGATTCTTATCACATACACAGAAGACCCTTTACACCCAGTAATACTCATCTTCTTGATTGCTGGTGGACAGAGCTAAATTAATGGACATTTATTCTTGTAATACAGATGGAGCATCCTTAATCCAAAAATCTGAAATACTTCAAAATGGGAAGCTTTTAGAGTACTGAGAGATGATACAAGTGGAAAATTCCACATGTAACCCCAGGTGGTACATCACAATCAAAATGCAGGTTCACTAAAAATACTGTGTATGCTGAGCTTCAGGCTATATATATAAGGTGTGTATGAAACGTAAATGAGTTTCAAGTTAAGATTTGGGCCTTCTCCCTAAGGTGAATCATTATCTGAAGCAGATATTCCAGACTTCCCTCCAGAAAATCCAAGCTCCAAAACATTTCTGGTCCTAAGCATTTACAATAAAGAATACTAAACTTGTATCTTAAAATTAGATTACTTTGTTAGCAGCCTGCAAATTGAAATTTCCATTCATAATTATGTGGTCTTACTCTGCTCACATGTGTATGAACTGGAAATCTAATCTTTAAATATCTATTTATATGCACATGCCCATTTAATATGGAGCATATCAACAATTGTTTGAAGCCTTTTAGCAAATAGTGGACTGAGCCTTTCACTTTTTGAGAAAATGAATTAGTTTTGGAGAAGCAAGTTCATTGTGAGAATTGTCAGATGAATTGTTTTTCCTTTTAGTCTTTTTAAAAATCACTATCTATATTTAAATATACAGAATAAATTAGTGTTTCTTGAAAAGGTGGTATTTTATTTGCCATTCAAAGTAGAATGACCCTAGGTGGGGAGGGAACCCTCTTAGCAGATTACTGATAAATATAATTTGTACTTCTTCCTACTTGTTTGTGGTTTTTATTTTCATACTTTAAAGAGAAATGTACATACTTTTTCCTTAAAGGAACTTGGTTTTTCTTAATTTCTGGTAAAACCACTTTTCCTAACACTCACTCTCATTAATTTGCTTCTTCTCAAGTGTTCATATTTCACATGTTCAAAATGAAGCATACTGTTTCACCTCCAATAAACTGAATCTCCTTGTGATGTCACTGTCTCTGTTAATAGTACTAAGAGGTCAGGCTTGAAATGCTGAGTTATGCCTCACCTCCATTTCTCCACCAGAAGTGGTGATTTCTCCTAATGATGACCTCTTTTCTTCCTCAGTCTCACTGGGAATCCACCATTTTTCATAAACTAATGTCATGAAGATATGACAACTGGCCTTTGCCTTCATGCTAATTTGTCAAAAACGTCACTGCAAGACTATGGGATTAATATTTGATGTACCTGCTCTGTGCTAGGCATTATACATATTACCTGTGTTAGCTAACCATTTAAAGAGATAAAATGATCATTTTTTAAATGAGGATGCTGAGATTTAGAAACTTGATCTTGGATAAGATGTAAGGTGCAAGTTTAAGACTCAAACCCTGTGCTATTCAAGTTAACGTCCTTTTTCTAGCATGTATATTTTGATTGTATTTATCATTTCAGTTTTTTTCTGTAAGCCTATTAGACTCCCAGTTGCAAGCCATGTTTGGTCTGTGCAATATGTCTTTTGCATTTTACCTGGCGAATTCTCAAATTCATGTAAATAAGAGTGTATCCTTAAGACGGCTTATTTCCAACTCTTATTTTCGTATTATTTCCCTGTTCTACAGAAATCTCCCATGTTTGTCTCTGTAAACCCAATCACATTTTAGTTTCTCTCCTATGAGAGGCAACTATTATGGAAGCCTTATGCTATCTGACATTGTACCATACTGAAGAGGAACTGCCATTAGTGAATAGTAAGTTGATATAATGGTACAGGCTTGAACTTTACAATCTTGTCCTTGAATTTTCCCTCTAGCATTTACTAGCAGGGTGATCTCTGCACTTTGGTTTCCTTGTCTATAAAGGGAAATAGTACCTACCTTGGAACCTTGTTTAAAGGGTTGCCTGAACAAATGAAGTACCTGAAAGCTCCTATGTATTAAATAGGCTGGGAGTTCATGGACATACTGAGTGTCATCCTGCATGCTAGCTGTGAAGTTAGGGATTGAGAGTGGATACAGAATTAAAGTTAAGATCACAGTCTATAGGCTAATGAAAACATAAACGTTTTTCAGTGAAAGTAAAAGAAGCCAAAGAGAAGAAGATAATTAGACTTGCATGTGGAGGGGTTTTAGCTCTGACTGTGACTGTCACCTCTCTAAAAGGATGTGGGACAGTTTCTACCCACTTCTTATAGCTGTTGTCTTTGGGTATCCTTGAAAGTAGAGCTACAGACAAGACTTGAGTGTACTTCCTTAGCATATTACTAATCCAAGGAAGCTGAGCAAGGGGAAAGTAAAATGGAGAAGAGGAAAAATTGAATAAAAATATGCATCATTGAGGACACTACTATAGGCAGTGAGCCTCTGAATCTTTCATTTGAAGTTCACAAATTGAAATAATTGCAGATGGTGTGGTTTCCATATTGTAAATTATATATTTAGAGCAAATGAATTCCATAATTTTAAAATATACACAATAGAATCTAAATGTGACTTGGCTACTTACCAACATCTACCTAAAATTTCATGCGCAATCTTGTAACATTTGGAAATTTGATGTTTTCAATAAATTTTATTACTATGTTTTTGAATGTATAACATATTCATCATGGGGTATTGGTACATATACATACTGCACCTTGATCCTATTTACTTCCAGTTTTCCTCTCTTCCCTCCTGTGACCCTTCCCATCTCCACAAAGTTTGCCTGTTTTCCATCATCTTTCTTTTGCTCTTTAAAAAAATAGAAAGGAATTTGTAGTACTTTATGTTAGCCATCTACCAAGAAACTTAATCTAACATCATGACAGTAAGTTAATTTCTCCCTTAAAGAACAAGGTAAAAATATCACCATTGCCACTTCTTTGAAGACTGTGTTGAATGTCCTGCCAGCATAATGCAGCACTGCAAAATAAAGGAAGAAAAATAAATAAAAGGTATACCAGTTGAGTAGGAAAAAAAATCATTTTCAAGTGACATGTTTTACACATGGAGAAGCCTATGGGATGCTACCAGAACTATACATTAGCAAAGAGCAGTTGCAAATTAAAATTAAATATCAGCACCATCTTCAGTGGTATAAAAGATACAAACATTTAAAGATATATTTTTAAATGTGTACAACATACAGAGAAAGCAATGAAACAATGCTGAGAAATTAGAGATGACATAAATGTTTAGAATCATATCATTGATCAAATGTCAGTTCTCCCAAAATTGACCTATAGATAATAATGCAATCCTAATTAAAATCCTAGAAGGCTTTTACAAATAGAGACTTGGAAAAGAAATCAGCAATCTGGTTCAAAAATTTATATGGAAATGCAAAAGTCCTTAAACAGTGAGATTTTGAGAAAGAAGAATACAGTTTGAGGTCAAATAATTTCTGATTTAAAGGCTTATTATAAAATGACAATAATCAATATAGAGAAATTCCTTTCAATTTTTTATTTTCTGGCAGCTTTTGGTCATGATTGGATTTTGAAATTTGTGAAATACTTTCTATTGAGTTTAAATATCTTAATTCCTTTATTGATGTGGTATATTACATTAATTCTTTATGTTAAAACAACTTTATATTCCTGGGAAATATGCAACCTGAGCTTGTTAAATTATCCTTATTCTATATTGCGGGAATAGGTTTGCTAATATTTTGTTAAGAATTTTGTATTTGCATTCAGGAGGAAAATGTATTCATCTGTAATTGTCTTTCCTTCTGATGTTTTCTCCTGGCATTATGAGATCATTGTTGGTCTCAAAACTTAAGGTATGAAATGCTCTTTTAACTTTCTGTATGTATTTATACACAACTGAGATAACTTAGCCCTTAAATGTTTGGTGGAATTCACATTTAGGTCTGGAGCACTCTGTAAGTGAAAACTTAATTATACATTTAACTTTTCATTTTGATAATCTATTTCAATTTGAGAAATTTTTCCATTCCATCTAAGACTCAAAGTCTTATGTCTTTCTAGGAAGTTACATTATATAGAGAGTTGTCTAGTTTGTTGCCATGATGGTTTTATAATTGACCCCATAATACTTTTAACTTATGTGTAGTCTAGTGATGTCCTCTTTTATCCTTGATCTTATAATCAGCTGCCCCCTTATCCTTAGTTTCCTACCTTCCTAACCTTCCTTCCTTCCTTCCTTCTTTCCTTCCTTCTTTCCTTCCTTCCTTCCTTTCTTCCCTCCTTTCTCATCTCCTTCTCATCACTCTACCTAAATATTTGTCATTTTTTTAGCTTTTCCAAGAAGCTACTGCTTTTATATATATATATATATTCGTGCTATACTGGAGATTGACTCCAGTGGTGCTATAACACTGAGCTATATTTTCATTTTTTAGATTTTTAGTCTTTAGATAGGGTCCGAAGATGCTGAGATGGCCAAGCTGGACTTATGGTACTATTGCCTCAGCCTCCTCAGTAATTGGGATCACAGTTATGTGCCACTGCACCTGGTTTTACATTTTTTCTTGTTGAGTTTGTTTTATTCATTTCTGATCTGATCTTTTAAAGATTCTTTCCCTTTTTCTTGAATTTGGGTATTCTGCTTATTTTGGGTAGGTATTCTACAAATGTTAATGGACCCTGCTGTTTGAGTGTGGTGTTTTCTTCTGTATGCTTGCTGATTTTCTATCTAGTCATTCTATCATCTAGAGGGGAGTTGAGTTGAGAGGGAAATGTTTAGGTCCCCAATTGTAATTCTGAATTTGTCAGTTTTCCTTTTAACTGCATCAGTTTTTGCTTCGCATAGTTTGCAGTTGTGTTACTTGATGCCTGCATGTTAGGATTGCTATGTCTTTTGGAGGTTCACCCTTATGTCATTATGTACTATCTCTTCCTTTCCCTAGGACTTTTCTTTTCTCTGAAATCTGTTCTGTCTGGTATTAGTTTACATAATATAATAATGCCCACTTCTTTCTTTTGATTAATGCTTGCATGGTACATCTTTTTCCATCCTTTACTTCTAACCCCCTACATCATTATATTTGAAGTGAGCTTTGTTTTTTTATTGTTGCTTTTGTTTTCTTTTTTGTTTTTGTTTCTGTTTTTGTTTTGAGACAGGGGCTCGCTTGTAGTTCAGGCTGGGCTTAAACTCACTATGTAACCCAGGCTGGCCTCAAACTCATGGTGATCCTCCTGCCTCAGTCTCCTGAATGCTGGGATTATGGGCATGCACCACCACCACACTGGACTAGAGTGAGATTTTTCTAGACAGTCTACAGCTGGGTCTGTGCAGGGGGGTGAATGGGGGAGGGGAGGGGAAGAAATTGGTAGGTTAGAGTTTAAGTCTGCCATTTTATATTTGGTTTGGTGCTTATTTTCTTTTTTGCATTCTTTCACTTTCTTCTTTCTGCCTTTTAGTAAATTGTACCTTTTTTAGCATTCCATTTTGGTTTGTCTATATCATTTGTGAGTGTCTCTCTGTAACTTTTCTAATAGTTGCTTGAGGTATTGCATTACCTATATAAAACATATCATGTACCACTCATACTGACATGTTTACCAGTTTGAACTATAGAAAGCACATTTCTATTTCTATATCTAGACCCTTCTTCACTTGTAATTACGTTTTATTCTCCATACACATTGAGAAAACTGCAACAGTGTCATAACTTACTTCAATCCTCAAAGATAATTTAGAAAACTTGTGAAGAGAAAGACTATTGTATTTATCAATTTTCTTTTTTCCATTGTTTTTTCTTTCAAATGCTTAAGACTCCTATTATCACTTTGTCTGTTTAGAGCACTTCCTTTAGTCATTCTTTTAGTGTAAGTCCTTTGTGCCAGATTCTCATAGCTTTCCTTCACCTGAACATGTCTTGATTTAATCCTCATTCTTAAATGACATTTGCACTGGATGCAGAATTTTGAACTGATCCTGTTTTTCAGCACTTGGAAAGTGTTGTACTACACCCTCTTACTCACCAGTAGCCATTATTTTTGATGAGAAATCTACTGTTACTGAAATTGTTTTTCTTCTATAGGGAAGTATTATCATTTTTCTTTTGTTTTTTGCACAATTTTTTTTTTTGTTTCTAATTTTCAGAAGTTTGATTTGAGTGTATGTGACAGTATTGATTTCTCTAAATTTATCCTCTGGAGTTTATTGTTTCTTAGGTCTGTAGCTTTATGTTTCTTTATTTGTTGCCAAATTTGAGGATTTTTCAGCCTTATGTCTCAATTACTTTTTAAATTGTACCCCTTTGTTTCTCTGTCACTTTAATAACCTGGGTAATAGCTCTCTCATCACACTGCCATAGTCACTGACATGTTTATTTTTGTTTTAAAGTCTGTTTTCCCTGTTGTTCAGATTGAATCAGTTATTGTCCTGTCTTCAAGTTGTTCTTTCCATATTGTTGCTTACTCACATTTGTTGAGCTTTTTATTTTGATTATTTTTTAACAGTACATTTTAGATATATATAATGATAATATTCATCATAAGAAATTTATAGTTCTACATGGTATAACTTATTTCTTCTTTTTTTCCTATTCCCCTCCCCTCATTTACAAAAGCTTTGTTTCCATTTTTTCCTTCTATTCTTTTTTCCTTATCCCTTCCTTCCTTTCTCCCCCCCACCTTGTTCGTCTTCTCATTTGAACATTTTTCTTCCCAATAAAAATTTCCAAATGGAAAAGTAAACGAAATTTCCAAATGGTTACTCTTTATATCTTCTTTTTCCTTATTGAGACTTTTTGCTTCTAATTTGTTTCAAATATGTTCTTAATTCCTAACTGAAGCATTTTAGGATGGTTGATTTAAAATCCACGTCAGTTAACATCTATGTCAGGTAGTGGTGATATAGGGGAATGAAACTACCAACCTACTGTATGTTCGGTATGAGTTTGTGTTCTCTAAAATCAAAGAATGAATTTTAGGAACAATGGAGGTTAAGAGCGGAATACATTACTTGAGAGAAAGAAAGCTTCTGTCTGAGGGACAGAAGGGGTCCCAAATGAGTTGCCAAAGACTCCGTCTTTTCTAGGGATTTTTTACAGAGTAAAATCATGAGGTGAGACGGGTCCAAGGTGGGGAAAACATGGGAGCTCGCAAGGTGGGCATAAAGTGGGACAGAATTACGGTTAACCAATAAGATTAATTGCTCTGGTAAACTTGATTAAATCAGGGACAAATGGGGAAGCAAGTCACTAGCAAGGGACGTGCTTAAGTAGCAGTGACTCTTCCCTTAGAGAGTTGGGATGGTGACTCCTGGCTTCCTCAGGGTGATAGAGACCTATTTAGAATATCAGTCCTTAGGATATGGGTGCCTTTGATTTTTGTCTTGAGGCCTGGCCTTTAGTGGGAGGTGTCTGTCTCCCCCACAGTTGCAAGGTATCTGGTCTTCTGCACTGGCTCCTTTGAGAACTTATCCCTGTCTGACTGCCTATAATATTTCTATCTAACTCAGTTTCCTTTAACAGGGGTGATATCAATTCACTTTTTTATGCCATTTACAATATTCACAATATTCTTGGTTCTTAATACAAAGAGTAAGGTTTGATAAAACCCTGCACAGTTTGGGTTTACGTGAAGAAACTTAGGACCTTCCTTAATTTCATTTTAACTGAATTCTTCAGATATCACTGCAGTGAGGGCAAAGGTGGCCATCTCAGTGCTGCTAGGAAGGATTGAAAGTTTAGATTTTTGTTTAAACACTGTGGACAGGAGACCTCTGCTGATGCCTCCTGGCTGGAGGGTCAGGGAGTAGGCAATCAATGTAGCCTCCACTAACACTGTTGGGGAATGGCCTTGCTACCTCTGGGCAGTAGAAGGCCTTGCCTTTTTACTAGTCCTCTTCTGATACTACCCCATGGAAAAGCAGGAATGACATCTTATTACTGGCTAGTGGGGATAGAAGTTCAGTGTCCCCAGGAGATCTCTACTGAACCACAGAGAGGAGGGTTATTACTTCTTATTAGTGATGAACATCCTGGCTCTGATGGTTCTCTGACATTACCCCTCAGGCACTTGCAAAATCTCTTCCACTATGGTGGAATTCTGAGCCCTGCACTTGGCCTTTATTGTTGTGGGTGGATGGGAGCCTGTTTTTCTGTGATGTTTGCTGTTGAAGAGAAGTTATTATCTAAATTTTTTTGTCTTGCCAGACCAGGTTACCTCCTTTTCTGAACTTTTATTGCTTTCGTGGCTTTTGCTTGTTTGTGAGATGGGCATGTACCAATTGCCAATTTATTTAAAATAGTCTGAGACATAGGAGATGAAAGTAAGCCTCATGAAACTCACTACCATCCTCTCCTGAGGTTGCTAATTTGTTTGCCTTCTTCTCTCTGGCTTTCAGTGTCTTCTTATGATTGTTCATAGATAATGGCCACAGTTTCAGCTATACTCAGTAGGAGGGAAATAAGGAAAAGTATTTCTACTACATTTTTCTGCTTGTAGCAATCAAGCACCAAGAATTTTGCCTGGCAACCTAGAGAGGTGTGACTTTGAGTCATGGGGTGTGTGGTAGATGGGGAGAGGCAATCCACAGTGGTAACTCGGCATCCAGCAATATAGTACAGGCTGGATGAGGGGAAAAAGGGCTGGTAAGTCATCCCTTGGTGTCAGTGGATGGATTGATTCAGAGTTAATGGTAGCTGGTATTCTATTTGCAGTATTCTCCTCTGAATGGCAGTGACTTTCTATTTCCTCCTAAATCTGTAACAAGCATTTTTTAACCATAGTGCCTTTGTTACAGGCAACTGAGTTAGATAGAAATATTATAGGCAGTCAGACAGGGCAAGGTCCTCAAAGGAGCCAGTGCAAAAGACCAGATACCTTGTAACTGTGGGGGAGACAGACACCTCCCACTAAAGGCCAGGCCTCAAGACAAAAATCAAACAAATGCAGCCATATCCTAAGGACTGATATTCTAAACAGGTCTCTATCACCTTGAGGAAGCCAGGAGTCACCATCCCAACCCCCTAAGGGAAGAGTCACTTGCTCTCTAAGCATGCCACTTGCTACTGACTTGCTTCCCCATGTGTTCCTGATTTAATCAAGTTTACCTGAACAATTAACCTTATTGGTTAACCATAGTTCTGTCCCACTTTATGCCCACCTTGCGAGTTCCCATGTTTTCCCCACCTCGGACCCATCTCACCTCACAGTTTTGCACTATAAAAGTCCCTAGAAAAGATGGAATTTTTGGCAACCCGCTCAGGACCCCTTCTGTCCCTCTGACAGAAGCTTTCTTTTTCTCAATAAGTATATTCTACTCTTAACCTCCGTTGTTCCTAAAATTCATTCTTTGATTTTAGAGAACACGAACTCGTACCGAACATATACTAGGTTGGGAGTTTCATTCCCCTGTATCACTTTCATATAAGGGAAAGCAGGAGATGAGGGGAAGTTTCTACCATTGTATGTGGGGCCAAAGACAGTGCGAACCAGTGACGAAACCCTACCGATACGAGGCAGCTGAGCCTACCGTAGGCATGTGAAGTAGCTGTGGACGCTTGCAGGTCCTTGAGTTCCAAGGAGAGGTGGTGGCAGCAGGGACAATAGCTGAGTCATTGTGAGAAGAGAGTTTTGTTAAGGCTTGGTCCCCTAAGCTCACCACTTCACTGTTCGGGTGAAGTGCCCTCCTGCAAGTGGTTCTGAGGCTCTGCAGGAAGCCCAGCTGTTCTGGCCCATGGAGCAGAGCTCCCACTCCTCTCCAGGTGGGCTGTGACTTGGAGACTGCTCATGAAGCTGCTGTCCCTCTCCCTTGTGGCCTTTCTGTCCCTAGCGTGCTTCATGAACCCTGAACCCAGAGTCCCTAAGGTACAAACCTGGTGGAGCAGAGACACCCCTGGCAAGGGCCTGGCTCTATCAATTCCACCTCGCTGTTTTAGGAGCCAGGCCAGCAAGAGTGACTCAGCATCAGGCCTACGTCCCAAGTTTGATGCAAGCCTTTGGGGTGTGGAAAGGCAGTAAGCATGGAGTTTGGAGTCACCTCTAACCAGGTTAACTTTTCCTAGGAGCCATTGCTTTATCTGGAAATGGAGAGAGGACGCATATCCACACAAGGTGGTGGTGACTCTGTCACTCCAGTGAGAGGCATGCCATTGGCCATTTCGTGGCATACGTGACTGGGCCCTCTACAACAACCACAGCAGATGCTGGGTGGGGGAGTTCTTCCTCTCTCTCGGTCTCAATTTGTAATAAAATTCTTCCAAGCATTCATTGCCTGAAATCTAAGTATTAGTGTTAGTGTTAATTTTCCTACTCCCCAGGGCAAAAGGATAGTGCTGTCTTGGCCCTCTGAAGCACGGGAGGGATGCATCTCCAACTTTGCAGTGAGGCCAGATTTTCTAGGATTGACTCTGGGCTGGTGAAAAAGCTTCTGCGAGTGTTAGGGCAGGAGCTGTTCTGGTCATTAGTTTTGAGCTGTGGGGACCTGAGGAAGGACAAATGAGTGAAGACACTAAAGAATGAGGAGCTACAAAGACATGGGATGGCCGCTTGCCTGGTAGAGTTTGTACTGTGTGGAGATGGGAGGGGAAAGGATTAGGGAGGGAGTCAGCACAGGTAGCCACCCTGTGATGTCTGATGTGTTTCAGAGGTCAGTCTGGGATGATGTGTTGAACTGAAGAGGACTTGAGCTCAACAGAGAAGGCTGGCTGGAGACAGAGACAAAAAGAGATGTGGGAGCCTCAGGCATGTGGGGTTGCCAGGTTGAATGTGCAGAGCAGAGATCCATACTCATTATTATTTATTTATTTATAAGTTTTTGCAGTGCCAGGGATCCATTCCAGTGTCTCATACATACTAGGCAAGAACTCTACCACTGATCCCCAGCTCCAGCTCTCTCATCCATGTTCTATCCCACATCCTGAAACTTAAAATGATTGCTGAATTGTACTTTCTGTACTTTGTATCATGAAGATAATAATGGTATCAGTAGCTGTTTTGGGTTGAACTATATCTCCTAAAATTCATGCATTGAAGTTCTGCTTAGAATGTGAATCTATTTAGACATGGGGTCCTTAAAAGGGAGCTAATTATTAAGAATTATATCTAGATGTCCCCCAGGAGCCTCATGTGCTTGTTGGAGGGCTTTTGGAAGGTGACTCAGGAAGCACTATAGCTAAAGGAGATGTCAGGAGGTAGGCCTGATTGGAAGAGGGGGTCCCTGGGGACATGATGGGGTAGGGTGCATCTCCCTCCGTAGGTCCTCCTTTTGCTCTCTGCTTTAGGTGGCTAAGATGTGAGCAGCTCCACTTGGCCAGACCATCCCACCACACCTTCCTGCCTTGAACTTGGCCATCTATGGGCTAAAAATTGAGTTAAAATAAACCTCTTCTCCTTTAAATTGTGGGTATCAGGATTTGTGTCCCAGTCATGAGAAAGTAACTGAGATACTAAATGAGAATAAGGTCATTATGTTGGGCCCTAATCCAACCTGACTGATGTCCTCATGAGAAGAGATGACACCACAGAGGTGTGGAGAGGAAAAACTCTGGGACAAACCAGTCGCACACAAGCCAAGAAGAGGAGCCTTGGGAGAGAACTGAACCCTGTTAGTACTTTGGTCTGGGACTTCTAACATCCATAGCTGTGAGCAAATGGACACCTATGATGAGTCCCCAGTCTGTGATACTATGTAATGAAGCCTGAGCACACGGATACAGTGGCCAATCGTGTAGATTGAGTCCATGTTCAGTGCTATTCTAAGTACCTCCACATTTAGCCCATTTACTATGCATAGCATCCCAGCCCAGGACCAACCGCCACACAGCTGCCCAGGGGGCGCTTGGGTTCTCCCAGTGCAAGGCCTGCTCATCTCCCTACCTGCTTTCATCCTGCTCCCCATGACAGATCTCTAGATTGTGACATGCCCCTTCCTTGGCCCTCAGTGCCAAGTCTTCAGCAAGCCTCTGGATCATCCACGGAACCCTACCCACCCACCCCCGCCCCAAAGCATCACCTGTCTCTTATCCTATTGGGCTGTTCTGCATTTTCCATCTGGCACGGCCTGCAACAATACCCTTCACAAAATGAGAAAATAAGGAAAACTGAGTATTTTCTGAGCAAGTGCTCTTGATCATTTCATTTATTCTCTTCCAGTTGCCCTGACGAGCAGGGACACAGGGGTATCTGCCTTTCCTCCCTGTCGGCTGTGTGGATAAGGAGGCTGTGGCTCTGAGATGAGCTGCATTTCCCAGGTTCCATGCGGACAGGAGTGGAGGCTGAATGCTAGCAAGCCCAGAGTGCTGCACTGAGGCACAGGCTTTGGTGGGGGGGGCGCTTCTTCTTACTCCCTCCAGGCAGCAAAGGACAGATGGAAGAGAGGAGAGGGAAGAAGGAAAGGATGGTTTTTCCCCCATAGTGGCATAATCTTGTCACTCCCAAAGCCACCAAACTCTGACCTTTGCCTACAAAGAATTTTGAAACTACTCCATATAGTTCGGCTCCCTACAGTCTAGACAAAGTTCTGCCCCACTGGCTACTCAAGTGCTCTCAGAGGGTGCAGCTGTGGAGGAGGGAGCTCCTTGTGACCAGAACAGAAAGCAGGGTGAGCCACTGCCCAGCTGAGGGCCCCTAAGTGGGGAAAGCAGTGCCAACCACAGCTCTATAAAGGCTTCCAGCCAGAGGATCTGGGAAGAGAGTCCTCTTTCACCCCAGAAAGGGGCCAGGACAATGGCCCTGGTCCTGTGGGCCTTTGGCCTGCTGGGCTCTGCTTGTTTGGTGTCAGCTAACATCTTTGGTGAGTTCTCAGGCCGAAGCCCGGGAGCAGGGGAGGGAAGAAGCCTTACAGAGTTACAGGGCCAATTAGGCTCTGCCCTGGGGCTCTAAGTAGATGCTTGGGCTAATTTAATCCGCAAAGGTACAGAGCTGTGCTATTTGCTCGTCTTTTTTCCAGGTGAAGAGATAGAGGCCCAGAGAGATGGTCTGAATTGCCCAAGGTCACAGTGCTAGCTATTCACTGAGTGGAGAGAGGAAACCATATCTTCCCCTCAAGCCTGTGTTAAATTTTTGGAATTCAGATTGAGGTTTTTCTCATCCCTTTGGCCACCCCAAAGTCTATGTCATCCATGCGAGTGTTTGAGAGGTAGCCAGCAGGCAGTAGAGAAAAAAAAATCTACCTGTAGGATGACACAGACCTATGTTTTGGCTCACACTCTTACCTTGCTTACTTTGGATAAACTGCCAAGCTACATCTTCTTCATTGAAAGTGCCAAGTACTACTTGCCTCTGTTGGTGGAGGTGATTTTTGAGCAAGAGTCTGCATGTTACATGGTTCTCAGTGAATAACAGGCATGTAGATGTTAGTGAGTGCTCTGTATTCCTACTGTGTGTGACGAAGGAGCTGCATCTGTAGGAAGCGGCTTGACAAGTTCAAGAACGACCTCCTGATCACTTTCTGACCTCACCCACAGTGGCTCAGGTGAACACAGTATCTCAGGGTTTTGTTCTGGAATCTCTCCCTCCTCAGCCATTAACCCTGGGTGAGTGATTTTGCTGTCTGAGCCTTGGAGCTACATGAGTAAATGGAGAGATTCCTTATCACCTCCCAGGAGAATGCAAAGGATTAAAGCGAGCAAATATTCCAATAGGAGCAGAGTGCATAGCTGCCATGCTGCTGGCAGACTCCACTAGTTAATGACCATGCTGCAAGAAAACAGCCATCCTCCAGCCAGCCTGTCTGGACCCACCTGTACCCAGCTCTCATGAATTGCTTCTCTTTGCACAGAGTACCAGGTGGATGCCCAGCCGCTTCGTCCCTGTGAGCTGCAGCGGGAGAGGGCCTTTCTGAAGCGAATGCAGTATATTCCCCAGTGCTCTGAGGATGGCAGCTTCCAGTAAGGCTGACTTCAGTGAGATCTCCTAGCTCTCCACTTCTGCCCCTGCCCATGCTGTGCCCTCCAGCTGTTTGGTGTGTGCTGGGAAGTGGCTGCTGTCATTTAGAGGGCTACGTCTTAATTTTTCAGACCAAATTGACACGGGTCAACATGACTGAGAGAGTTCAACCTTCCCCTCCCCACTGAAGAATGACAGCCCTTCTCTTCCTGCCAACCCACTACCTTGGGTTACTTTAATAAAAAGTGTGTGTGATCTTTGGTAAAGCACAAAAAGGGAGCTCCTTGCCACCTCCTCCATTCCCACAAGCTATTTTTTTATGACATCTGGGATAGAGGGAAGCAAATGTTGACCATATCTTTGAGTCCACGGTTGCCTGACCAGCCCATCCAGTTCTTGGGACTGTACCTGGGTTGCTCAGGCTCCATCCCTCTTTGAAGACTTTCACAGCTGCCTCACATGAGCTTGGTTTCTGAGACTGTCTCCATGTAGTGTGTGATGGTAAAGTAAACAACTCTTCCCTGAGAAGTAGACAAGAATACCGGAGAGTGCATCCAATTCAAGGTTCCATTGCTTGTGCAGATATGCTGAATCTGGAAAACTGTGTATGGCTGCGCTCTGAGAAACAGCTGTGAATGCCTCCCCTTGTGAATTCTTTATGTGTCTAACCATGTTCTGTATTCTCCTGTTCTCCTGAGAGTGCAAAGCAATGCTGCTAGAGCAGCCTCTGCCAGCCTCGTGTAAGCTTCTATTCTCACGTCTCTTATTCCAGGTCCTTGCAGGGTCATGCCTGCCCTGTCCCCAAGAAGCTTTGCACACACTCTTCTCTTTGCCTGGACATCTGTTGCCATTATCACCCTCGGCCCCCCAAGGTCTCAGTTTAGCCATCACTTCCCTGAGAACCAACTCCATCGCCTGGCTCCATCCCACCCAGTACACCCCATCTAGTCTTAGGTCTCTGGCCTCACCATCTTAGAGGTGGCTGCGTGTAACTTGAGGAATCCATAACAGTGTCATCTGCTGTGTCCCGCCTCCTCAGGACGATCCAGTGTAACAGTGATGGCCGCTCCTGCTGGTGTGTGGATGCTGACGGCAGGGAAGTTCCAGGCAGCAGACGGCCCGGGAGACCTGCAGCTTGTGAGTGTGAACCAGGCACCTGGTGGGACAGGAGGGGCCTTGCTGACGCACCTCACATCCTGGAAGAAGCACTGGGCATGGGCTAGTTTCATTGGCATGTCTCCCTTGGGACTGCTGGTCTGCCCTCTCTTAAAAAAAAGAATCCCTGCACACTATGCAAGGCTGTCACTCCTGAGCATCACTGCGAGAATCAAAGGAGACACCTGAGTCATTCTTTCAGCAAAACTCTGCTGAGGTTCTCCCAGGTGTTAGGCACTGAGGGAACATTGACAAGGAGACATCACAGTGCTTGGGAGCCAGAAAGTGGCCCTGAAAGCCAGAAGTGTTTTCTCACCCATGCTATGGGGTAGCTGTAGGATTTGGGATTTAGATAAAAGCTTTACAGTTAAAATAATTACTACAGTGAGTAATCAAAGAAACATTCTCCATTGAAGGCATGGCATATCTCTAAAACAAAGGTCAGTTTAATTGTCTCACTTAAAACGATGAAATTGAGCCTGAAAAGAAAGCTACTCTTTAATGACTAACAGGTCTGTTTGGGGCTCTGGTTTTACGTGGCTACAGCTGACTCGGGGATCAGGCTGGCTCCTTACATTCTGGGGCAGCGTGACCTTGGCCATGTCATATGCCCGCACTGAGCTGAGGCTGATCCTCTGCAACAAGAATATAGGATCTGCCTCCTAGTGATATGAGGATGTAAACACACAAAATAATCAGGCACATAGTAGGTATTCAGCGGGGCAATGCTTGGGTCACTCTCCTCATGCACCTAGAGGAAGGCAGGTACCTTTCAACTGCATAGATAAGGAGAGGAAAGTATAGAGTAGTGAAATGGCTCTCCAAGGTCACATGCCAGGCACATGCAGAAATCCAGATTCAGACAAGCTCTGTTAACAATGGCCTGAATCTCCCAGCTGCAGAGTCAGGGTGATGGGTATGTGCTCGATAATGTGATACTGATATTTGCCCTCACTATCCAGGATGCTAGAGTCTTTTGAATGCTGTTTCATGTTGTTGCTGTTTGTTTGTTTGTTTGTTTGTTTGGTTTGGTTTGCTTTTTTTGTTGCTGTTTGTTTTGGTTTTTTTGAGACAAGGTCTCACTCTGTGGTTGAGGGTGGTCTTGAACTCACTGAGTAGCCCAGACTGGGTTTAGAACTTGCAACAATCCCCCTGCTGCTGCCTCCCAAGCTCTGGCATTACAGGCATGTGCCACCATGCCTAGCGTGAATGCTGGTTTTGAGCTTCCTTGAGCTGGTCATCTATTTCTCTGTTCTGTCCCTGAGGGAAGCAGGAAGTGCCTTCTAGGACTCAGCATTGAGACATCCTCCCTAGAGGACTCCACTGACACTGCCCTTTGCACCCTCAGGCTTGTCCTTCTGTCAGCTGCACAGACAGCAGATCCTGTTGAGTGGCTACATTAACAGCACGGCCACATCCTATCTACCTCAGTGCCAGGACTCGGGAGACTACGCGTCTGTGCAGTGTGACCTATGGCAGGCACAGTGCTGGTGTGTGGACACAGAGGGGATGGAGGTGTATGGTACCCGCCAGCTGGGGAGACCAACGCGATGTAAGTCTCATGGGGCACAAGCACGATGGGGTGGCACAGCTTTCCTCAAGGTAGACCAGATGGTTTATGTCTGCCGACTCACATAGGTAGAGAGCTTGGCCTTGGAGAGATTGAAATGTTGTGAAGGTAGGCTTTATCAGTTCTGGTAGTCCCACAGGCTAGATGATCTCACAGAGTGATCACTAGAAGTACAAATAGAATTTCAGTGAGTTGAGTCTTTCCTGTTGCAGCTCTTAGTCGCTGTTGCGTCTGTACATATCACGTGTAGCATAAGTAAATGCATCTTGACACAGAAACATATGTACCTACCCATCCATAAGAATGGATTAACATTGTTCCACAAAAATGTTTAGGTCCGAGGAGCTGTGAGATTAGAAACCGTCGTCTTCTTCATGGGGTGGGAGACAAGTCACCCCCACAGTGTTCTCCAGAGGGGGAGTTTATGCCTGTTCAGTGCAAGTTCATCAACACTACAGATATGATGATCTTCGATCTGATCCATAGCTACAACAGGTAAGGGAGACAGTTTTGAGATCTGTGCATCCCTGGGCCAACTCTCCTGCTCACAGGGAAGAATTACAAGGTGCCACTGAGGGACATCTACAATATCTCAACATTTCTAACAAAGCAAGACACAATCCCTATTCTCTGTGTTAGTTAACTTTTTGTTACCCGTACCAAATACCTGAGAAAAACCAACCTAATCGAGGAAAGATTCTCTGGATCACAGTTTCAGAAGTTTCAGTCCATAGTTGCTTGACTCTGTTGCTTCTGAGCCTGTGGAAAGATAGAAGATCATGGAGGAAGGGTGTGGTGGAGAAAAGCTGCTTACTTCATGGCAGGCAGGAAGCAGAAAAAAGGGAAACAGTCAAAGAAGGGGCCAGGAACCAGACATAGTCTCCAAGGTCACACCCCCATGAACTATTTCCTTAAAATAAGTCGTACCTCCTATTTCCATTACTTTTCAATAATGCCATCAAAGTATGATTTCATTAACAGCTTAATCCATCCACAAAATTAGAGCCTTCATAATCTGATCACTTTCTGAAAGCCCCACCTTGCACATGTGAGCTGTTGAGGGGCATTTTTGCTCTAACAGCTTTTAAAATTAAAAATGTATGTACTCTGTGGGCCAGCCAGCTCATGCAAATAAAAACACTGGAATATGAAGACAAGTACTAGGAGGTATACTGCATTTCTTTTCACTGCAGCAGAAAAATGGAAGAAAAGGTGACTATCGGAAGTGGTAGAAGGGCCAGGCATGGGCCAGGAACACCTATAATCCCAGCATTTAGGAGACAGAAGCAGGAGAATTGCTGCAAGTTCGAGACCAGCCTGGGCTACAGAGTGAGTTCAAGGCCAGTCTGAACTACACAACAAGACTGTCTCGAAGGACAACTGAATAAATGTGCAGGATTATAAAATTTTTTGCAATTTTTCAAAGGAATGCATTAGAGCTCAAACAGTTGAATTGTAGAGGAGCCTAGAGTATATTATGATAACATGATTCAAGATATAAGATGTCATAATATGATTTAATTTTTAAGAAATAAGTATAGAAATCTTTATATGAGCTTATATGGTTTTATGATTATGCTAGGCTATGGGATCACAGAAGGCCATAGGAAGCACATATGTGGTTACCAGTGCCCACTTTGTGGGTTAGGTCTGCATGGAGAAGGAGCAGGCAGACGGCATGTCAGCAGAGAAGGAAAAGAATCATGGATATAACTGTATTATGAGCTTTTATAAATTATATATATAAATTTTATGAATAATATATATACTCATTGATAAATAACTTTATGGACTTAGATAATAAACAGAAAAAGAGATGGATTATAAATCTTGACCCAAAGAGCCAGGTAGCTTTTGACTATTCTAGATGGCTACCTGGCTGTGGTAAAGGGTATACACAGATTTCATATAGAATTGAAACGTTCTGAGTCAAAAGGAGCAAGAGTGCTGGTCTGGGAATGCTGAAGAGTATTCTGTGGGAGAACCCGAGTCTCTGTGTACCTGGCTTCCAAAGCAACCTATCCCTTGCTGTGGGACCGTGGAGATTCCCGTGGGCTGTGCCAGCAGAAGTCATAAAGCAGCAGCCTGTGTGCAGGAACGCTTACTAGATGGACTTAGTGTGAGGTGCAGACTATTTTAAAAAACTGGGAACTTTTATTAGCTTATACACTGTGAAGTTTCCATTTTTGCAGAGATAAGATATGACATTATAATATGATTTAATTTTTAAGAAACGAGAAGAAAATTCTTTATATGGGCTGATATGATTTTATGATCATAAAAAATTAGTTGATCAGCCGGGCATGGTGGCTCACGCCTGTAATCCCAGCACTCGGGAGGCTGAGACAGGCGGATCGTTGTGAATTCAAGACCAGCCTGGGCTACAAAGTGAGCTCAAGGCCAGCCTGAACGGCATAGTGAAACCCTGTCTCAAAAACAGGGCTGGGGATCTAGCTCAGCGGTCTAAGTGCCTGCCCAGCAAGCGCAAGGTCGTGAGTTCAATCCCCGGTGCCGCAAAAAAAAAAAAAAAAAAAAAAAATTAGTTGATCACCAGCAATTTCATATGTTCAGCCTAAAACTCCAAATTATGAATTCGTGGTTTCATTGTAGGGAATTCTCATGCATCAGCAAATTTAGGTGAGATGTTTAACCCCAGCCAACTAGAGTATGGACTACCCGTGAGCATGTAAATTCTCAAGCAGCCTGATTTATTGAATACCTATCAGTGTAAGTCAAAGTGTTCTCAGATCAAGTTCAGCCAAATGTTCACTGAGTCTGGAATTTAATATATGTGTATTTACTCGGAAAGATAATTTCATAGTTATAGTCTCTAGTATACACACAAGGAATCTGGACTCAGTGGTTAAGGAACTCATCCTAGGAAGTATAGTTAGTAGGTTCTCAAGATGTCTGGCTCCTTTTATTGTCCCGCACTATTATGACTTGTTGATATTCTCCAGAGTGTGTACCACAGAGTTTTGTACACAGTAAGACTGTAGTCAATGCTTAACGAACAGGTCAATCTCATCAAGAACTGGGCAGGTGCCATGATGACGTTGAAGCAAAACTCTTAGCTACTTCCACAAGAGGGCGGTCTAGTTCAACACAGAAGTTAGCAACGACTCATTCATTGTTCAACACACATACAAAAATCCCTTCTGAAATGGGATCCTTTTCTTTTCTGTAAGTAAACATGTTTAAGAACAAATTCTAGTTTAGGAAGCTCATGGGAAGGGATGGGTGGTTGACAACTGCAAGCCTAGCAGTAATCAGGAGATTTCTGAATAATTGTGTTGAGCAGACCAGTCCCAGCCCCAGGCCCAGTCCCAGTCCCAGTCCCAGTTCCAGTGACTTCTTGGGGTGAAGGGGCAGGGGCCTTGGTTAGGTTTAGCACCTGGGGTTGCCAGAAGCAATGCAGGACTGCCAGTTACCGATGAATTTCAGATAAAGAGTAATTGCTTCAGTGTATGACCCCAACTTACCAAGTCTTTTAAGGCTGGAGTTAGGATAAGCTAGAAAAAAATCACCACTGGGCTTAGGCTGTGGAAACAATGGTCTGGGGTCAGGGAAGAACAGAGTAGGTGTTGTGCAGTGGCTCTGAGTTTGGTGGCTATTGACCTAACTTGGGGCAGGGGGAGATGATGTTGCCTCAGACTGGAGCAGATAGTGGATAGGGTGCCTGAGAGATGGCTGGGACTGGAGAAATATTTACCAGGTGGAGACTGCAGTGTGGTGAAGGAACAGATGTGGAGGGTGAGGGAGGGGAAGTATTAGGGATGACTCCTTAATCTGGTTTCCAGGTGGATAGTTGAGATTGTATTTGAAAAGGAAAAGTCACAAAATTTACTTGTGCATGTATACACTTTTAAATTTTAGGCAAAATTTACTTCAGAATAATGAATCTGAGGGAATTTCTTTGGTAAAACCTATGGGCAGCTCATTTGCCGACCCAGTATGAGTTCTTAATGCGCAGGATAATGAGTTACACTTGAACGTGACCGTAGTAGTTGTCCATTTGAAGTATGTCGTTTGGTCTCTCTAAGGCCACCCCTTACTACACCTATTTGGCTGGTGGCTTTTAAAAAACATGTGATGGAGAATATTCTTCAACCCTTCCCTTTCTGATTGTCCTAATTCAAATGTTAATGATAGAGATACATTCTGCCGACCAGATCACAGGTAAAGATCTTCAGAGCCTTCAAGCAGGGCAGATGCTATTATCTAGGCTTTGGTAACCTGAGTTAAAATTCAGTGAATTGGTCTCTTTATCAACATTTGCCTTTAGTGACACAGCTACTCATACTTCTTAGCAGTGAGTCTCATCTCAAAGGCCTTGGTAATATATGCTGCTCTGATTGTTGGATGAAACAAGCTAGTGCGTCTTAATATGTGATGAAGGATAACTGTAGTCAAAATATGGAAGACACCATATAGAAAAACCCTTGTTGATGCATCATCTGATCACCTCCATCCAAGATTCCTGTAGCAGCATTTATGCCTCAGGCACTATGCTAGACTATGGTCTCTCCCTTGAGGAATACCTACTCTAGTGCAGGAGACAGTCAACTGCATAGCTTGTTCATTCATTCATGGTTAGGTCATTCATTGAGGGGCTGCTGGTTGTAGAGGTTAGAGAATCTGTGTGAGTATGGGTCACTAGCGGAGCCCAGTGACATCAATCCCACTTTGCAAGTGACAGGACCTAACCCTGGTGGGGACTATCATTTCAGAGTCCACTAAGCTTTATTTGTAATTTCTCTAAGTCTAGGTTGGCCACAATCTGAACATAAACTCAAAAATACTACTTTCTCCACCCCTAGAATTTTCTTTCTTTGGGACTCTTTCATGGCCACTCTGAAAATTTGCTTTCCGTGTTTTTGTTTTTTTTTTTTTAAGCTTTTTATTTTACTTGTACCTGTTTGCAGTTTGTATAGTTTACAGTCATCTTGGGGAGAGGTTACATGTACATATTACAGCATATTTCTGTCTTCGTTTCTTTTTTTAAATCCCCTTCCTCTTCCCTGTAATATCAACAGAAATGCTTTTCTTTTTTTCAACAAAAGACAAGCAACGTTTTACACTAGACAAAATACATAGTGTTTTTATTTTCAAATACCGTGCTGATTTTGTGTTTCTTCTTCTTTTTCCGTATACCCAGAACATAATAAAAGTAGGAACTGTAGGAAATCATGAGGAAGGCATGATAAGAGTAGACATGAATCAAAGATGAGTCCTCACCAGTCATTCTATAAAGTTGTAACAAGTGTGAGAAACTTTGTATTTATCTCCAAGCTCCAAAGACCAGAGAAATGATTAAAAGGCGTTAAGTTGGAAAAGTGTTAAATTATTCAGTTTCTGCTAGACAAAAATGATTGTTTCTCAAAATAATACAATTTTTTCTTCTACTGAGGACAGGATAACTTTAGTCCTCAGGTGCTCATAGAGATAGCAGAACTGTGAGCCATATGAGGCTATATGACTTGACAATTGCCTGATGCCAGTGACAGCATCAGGTCCCTAAGGTTAGTGCCACAAGAAGCCACAGACACAGCATCTCCACACACTGCATTTTGGGGACAGAAATACAGAGGTGCTGGCATTGTCACCCATATTTGTACTGTTTTCTGTGACTGCCAATGTTTTGTTTTCTCTTTTGCCCATGATTGCAGTCTGTCTTCTTTGTGGAAGCTGGAAGCATTCTAATGATCCTTCTGGATGTATGCAAAGTCCTTCCATTTTCTCCTGAGAGAATGGCCATTCTTGGTGATAGGGTCCTCTCCGTACTCTATCTGGGAAGTCTTTGTCCACTCACACTCTGCCCACATGTCAGGATTGAGCAGCACTGTCCTGCTCCCATCAGAACCCTCAGTTCAGTTTCAGAAGTCCAGCTCTCCTTGGGTATTGCAGGTTGGAGATATCGTAAGATGACTGGAAGCATGAGAGAACCCTCCTGCCCTGGCCTGGTATCAAAATGACTAATGACAACAGCAGCAGGGACAACTAACTAATCCTAACGATGCAGATTAGTATGTTAGAGGAGGAGTCCAAACTCATCAGCGTTGTTACCATTTCAGAAGTAGCTATAAAAATCAGGTTGTATTACGTAGAACTGTGGACACATAGGAACTTGGGATGACTCAGAGCTTGAGTTCACAGCTGGTTGCTGGGCAGCCCCTGGAGGACCACACTGTGGTGGGCTCCCTCCCTGGCCGCATTGTGTGTTGAAAGAGCACTGTAAGAGAATACAAGATGCCTGTCCTCTGGACTTGCTGGGTGAGCTTACCACATCACCACTCTCATCCCAGATTTCTCATTGTAAAAGGGTAATTGTGAGAATTAAACAAGATAAAATATGGAGAGCACTTGGCATAATGTGCGATTGTTCAATACATATCACCTATTACTAATCGTGAGTAGTAATTAATATCAATCACATGTGGCTAGGCCAGGGAAGAAATTCTGATACCTTGGTTTCCAGGCCCTTAGCTGTTCTCACCACATATGGAATTGGAAAGAAGGGGCTGCGTATGGTCGAACATCTTCCGTAGAGGCCATGAAGGGGCAACCCTAGAGAGCCACAGGAGAGGTGACTTGCCTTAGGGCAATCTTCCTGGAAACTGGAAGGACCTTGCCTCCAGATGGAGCCAGGGCAACCTCCAGCATGCCTGAAGGGGAGATCTCAAGAGTGTTGTCCATATCCAGAGCACCAGTAGGTCTAGGTATTGGGCAATTTATAAGACCAGGAGCCAGAAACCCTAGGCGAGGGACTTTGTTTATAAAACGGGGGAGAAAAAATAGCACAGATACTGTGGAGGTTAGGATTTCCCTGAGCCAAGAGGCTGAGGTGGGCCTTTAGGTTGTGGCTGGAAAGTGTGGATGGAAAGCGAGACTCAAACTTGTTGTGCTTTTTGCCAGAATAGATGTGAGAATCCATTTAGACCAGCTAGATGGTGGAGAGTACACGCGCCTCCAACATGTCTGTCTTCAGTACCTCCTAAACGCCAGGTGAAGTGAGGTGCTGGGAAGAGGGAGAAGAGTGTCAGGACACAGGATCATGCCTCACAAGAGACAGATCAGGAAGCAAGTACAGCCAAACACACACTGGGTAACAGCTCCAGTGGAGACAGGTATCATGTGGTGTGCGTAAGAGCAGATCCAGAGCCCCAGTTGCCAACACGAGATCAAGGAGGTGGCCCACCCACCTCAGCTTTGTCACCTCTAAAATGAGATGAAAATTAATACCACCTTCCTTTTAAGAGCCATGAGTGGATTAAATGATTAACATATGTTAGACATTTTGGAGATTGACTCTTGTAAACTATTATTCTGTAAATAGGAGTAATAATTACACTATTGTTAACAATTTTAGAATTGAATTATCCCGGTTGCCAGTGAATGAATTTTTTATTATATACTTCCTATCAGAGGCAACTAGGCAAAATGAAATTTCAGTTTTTGTTATGTCATACATTTTCTATAACATTCTTTTTAAGATAACCCACAATATATAATAATGGACCAATAATATGGAAGAAACCCATAATCCTATAGTCTTCATAACTTTTGTTTTGCATATTTATTTCCATGCAAATTAATAATACTTATTGTACCCCATATTCAGAATCTGGGTGGCTGCTACCCTGCATATTTCCTCCCAGTGCTGACCCACTGACAGTCATGGCAGCAGCGCCCACAGCTTTGTATGTAGCACTTTCTACACAAAGTTATACGTGCTCCCTGGTGACTGCGGTTTGTAAGTGTCATCCTTAGCTGTAGTAATTTATTTCATTTAGGGAATTTGCTATAATAGACTTTCTTAATTTTCTCATTTTGGGACATGAAGATGCTTCAGTATTCTGCTAGAAGAGATTACAGAGGATTAGTGTTTGTACGGAAGGTGACTGATCTCCTGCTAATATATGATTTGGAGGTAGATTTCCAGACGTACTTGGGCCTCACGTACTAACTACACAAGGCTTTAAAATTCCCTCAATGTTACACAAAGATGAAAATTCTTTGGTAGATAAATCATTGCATCTGGGGAGAACTTTATATGGTTCTCTGGGGAGAACTCCATGTGGCTCTCCAAACCTCAGCTTTCTATTACTTCCAGAACAGGACTCACCCAGCCCATGAGCACCTTGTACCAACTTCCAGGTTGACCCTGGCTAAGGCTGACCTTTCCTGAACTTCACAAGCCATGGTGCCCTTGTTGGCAACGTCATATGGATTTAGTGTTTTTTTGCAACTATGGAAGTGGAAATTTTCCTTCTCACAGTTCTCCCATGGTGGAATCTGGCTGCTTTCCAAGCTCTTGAAAAGTGGTAAAAAGCTCAGAAATAATATGATTTTGCAAAATGAGATCATGTACAGTGTACCATGTTTGTAAAGCAGACCTAGTCTTTTGTCTCTAAAGTTATATTCTACTAAAGATTTTAGTTAATGTGGTGTATTAACTGCATGTCTTTTGCTTGGCCCTGAGAGACACATGCATGGACATAATTTGACCAAACTCCGTGAATGAGGAAAATAACTAATCAGTGAATGAAAGCTACATTTTACAAGGTTCAGCCTTGCTCTGGCTGGGTAAGACCTATGTAGGAAACAAATGCACTTATTGCAGGACACATTACTGTCTTTCAGGTTTCCAGATGCATTTGTGACCTTCAGTTCCTTCCAGAGCAGATTCCCTGAGGTGTCCGGGTACTGCCACTGTGCGGACAGTCAAGGGCGGGAACTGGCTGAGACAGGTGAGCAGCCCATCCCCAGGAGCTGGGATGGAGGCATTGCGATCTCCAGACTCGAAGACTTAACCTCATTGCCAGGGAAGCAGGAGTAGCACTGCCCACTGCCTCCCTTGACAGGTCCTGAGGTTGCAGAAGAGAATGTGGCCTCAGCAAACTCCCATCTGTGGTGCTCTGAAAGCAGCTGCTGCTGGCCCATCCTGTGCCTTCATGCTCATTGAAAGAGGCACCCCCTCTGGGAAGATGCAGCTTAGAGCTTGGCGAGTGGAACACAGGGTGGATTTCAACCTCTCATTCTCTAGGCAGTGAGCCTCTGTGCCATACACAATCTGTTCCACTAGACACAGTAGCCCTGACTTTCAAAGCTATTAAAGAAAATGTTCAGACTTGATACCTAATTGTGCTGCTGAAAGTTCTGTAGCCCTTGGTATTTGTCAGCACAAAAAAGGGAGGGCTTTCTTCCCATATGAACTCACCCCTGAAACACTGGCTGCCTTTGCTCAGGTTTGGAGCTGTTACTGGATGAAATTTATGACACCATTTTTGCTGGCCTGGACCTGGCTTCTACTTTCACCGAATCCACTCTGTACCGGATATTGCAGAGACGGTTCCTAGCAGTCCAGTTAGTCATCTCTGGAAGATTCCGATGTAAGTGACAAGCTGCCAACAGACGTGTGTGTTTCTACTGGGGGGAACTGCTTGGGGTTTCAGGTCACTGCAGTCTGCCTCGGTGTTCTACCAAAGTAAGTGCAGTGGTTTAGAACACTAGCAGCAAACGGCGATGCATTCTGTGAGTGCACTTGGTATGTCTGACTGGCTTTCACAGTGCCGCTGTTCCTCTGTGGCTCTCTTCCAGGTCCCACAAAATGCGAAGTAGAGCAGTTTGCAGCAGCTAGCTTTGGTCACCCCTACATTCCAAGCTGCCACCGCAATGGGGACTACCAGGCCGTGCAGTGCCAGACACAGGGGCCGTGCTGGTGTGTGGATATCCAGGGGAAGGAGATCCCTGGAACCCAGCAGCAGGAGGGGGAGCCGCCTTCTTGTGGTGGGTTTGCTCTTCGGGGCATCTTCCTCTTGTCTCTAGTTATACTTGACTGTTTCCAGACTGACCTCTCTGGAGCCATTAATTCAACAACCCTTTAGACCTACCACAACTGCAGAGCAGTTTGGTGCTGCTAATTCCCAACATACATCTTGTCTTGTGTCAACTATAGTCGCTTCCTCAGAGAGCTCAGGGGATACTCAGGAGCTCACAGGTGAAATAAAAGCGAAGCGGATTAGGTTCACATGTGCTGTGGAAGAAGCATGGCTGAACAGCTGAAGGAGTGTGAGGGTGGAGTTTGCCAGTTCCCTCTCGGGTCATGTGTGAGAAGGGAGGAGGCACCTGGGAGGGCTTCCTGGAAGAGCTGGCGCTCTGTCAGAGTGTCTACATGGAAATGC
>RJWT010000347.1:0-33685 GCA_004365215.1 Cuniculus paca
AGTTCTTCTCCAGAGCTGCCTTTCTAATTGTTCATTTCACTCTCCTTTTTTAGGTTCTTATTCAATTCAGATAAACCTCCATTGCTGAGTTTCCTCGATTCTGGGAAGCAAGAATGACTCTGGACTCCAAAACTAAGCCACTGACATCAATGCAGGCTTCCCAGAACTCTGCATATGGACACTGGGTTGGTAGTCCTGTGCGTCAGGTCAGCTTTTTGATCCCTATCCTGCCAAAGTTTACTATAATTTTAATTTCCTCATTTTCCCTGAAAGAAGTAAGTTAACCCATCGTTTGTTAGCAGAACGATGTCTGTAGCATGATAAGCCAAACTTGATGGCACAAGAAAACTGTCATTCATTCCTGTTCCTGGATTTGCTGGTAAGCTGACTGCTAAACATCTATGACTTCTAGATCCATTACTGCTCCTTTACTAGGCCAGCAGATACCCTGGGCATGCTACTCATGTAGCAGCAGAAGTGTGAGACCATGAATGGAAACACTACATGTTTCTATGCATGTACTGTCTGAAGGTTTGACCAAACTTTCAAGGAAACCTGACATTAAATAGCTAGAGGCTAGCAAGAGAAACTACAGTCACATGACACAAAGCTAGGATACTGGGATAAATGCAGAATTTAGGACAATAATCCAATTTTTTCACTAAGTGATTTGGGTATCACTAGTTGATAATAATTATATCATTAAACATCATGTAAACCCTACACCATTTTCAAGATTAGGCACATAACAATGTGAATCCCTGTCATTTTTAACTTGATTATAAAAGGTAAGTGGATTAATGAACTTTAGTAAAAGCTTGACTCTTTTTTAATAAGATCTTCATTGAGGGTAAAATTGGGCTTTTGTCATTATTATAACCTTAATGTTTTAAACGTATATTTGTTGAGAAAATGAATTAAAAACCAATTTGCTAAGGAGTTTTGATCTTTTCCTGAGCAGCTCTTCTTTTAAAATGGCTAATGAGCAACATTATCGGATGAAATGGAACAATGTATTTTTTCCAGTTGATACCGGTACTAATTGGCAAAATAAAGAAAAATCTCCAGTGAGTTTGACTACTGTAAAATGTATCTGAATAAAACATCAGTAGGATAATCAAAAACATCAGAGGTAGCTTGTACAATGTTCAACAAGAACTTCATAAAGGAAAATTAAATCTCTTTTGATTTGTTGACAAGGGACGTAGGAACCATTAAATGAAAATTAATGTCTTTGAATTCTAAGTGTCTACCTGATTTGTAGTGTGGTTTGCTTTCCTGGTCAGTGTTTGAACTACCATAGAAGATGAAGGTCCTTTCTTAAGAAAAATATAATGGTGGTAAGTAGGTTGCACCCAACAGAAATAATTAAGGAATATAAAGTGGGCCATCAAGCTATTAAGGACAGCAATATGAGAGAAATAATGCTAAAGGTTTGATGAAATGAGCAAAATCTTACCTAGATTTTACCCAGCATAGTTAGACTGTGAAGGTGAGTCAAATAAAGAAATATTTGGGAAAGAGATACAGTAAAATTTTGCTACGCAAACTTCAAAATCCATTCTGTTTACAGTTCTAGATCTAAAATTTACTTTCTTTCCTACTTTTTTTTTTTAACTCATGGTAGAACACAATCTTCTAATTTTTCTCCTAAATACAAATCTGGGGTTGTATGTGACAGTTCCTTTCTTTTATACATGATGACCAAGTGAATATATGTCTCGCTAAATACTTTTACATATATCATTTGGTCTTTTGTTTGTTTCTTAATGCTTACTCCTGGAAAAAGTGGTAAGGGGCTACACTTGAGGACAGGAATTATGGGCCTTTGTTTAGTGAAATGAGAGGGGTCTGAATTAAGAATTATAAGGTATGTGTTTGAACAGAAGAGACGACAAACAATTATGTAGTGAGGAATAGTAATATTTCATTAGAGAATAAATAAAGTTGTTATATCCCTTTGTTTTCTCTATGTATATTTGAATTTTCAACTTCATCTGGTAGTAGTTCAGAACACTGCATCAGGTCAAAGTTAGAAAGATGCACGATGCCTAGTGTAGCGATGCCCTGATGGGGGCTTACCAGTGTGAGCAATCCTCGATGCATAAAAGGGTGATTAAAATTGTCTTAAAGTCCAGCTCATTGTGAGAACATGCTTTAGAACCCTCTTTCTGACTCTAGGCTCCTACCATTTTTTTTTTCTGAGTACTTATTTACGAAATGTTCACTTGCATCTGTGTTCTCTGCCCACTTTGAGATATAAATCCTCTTCCAACCTTTTACCAGTTTTGATAGCCATAATGTCTTTTTCAAGAACCTGGATTAATCCCTTTAAAATGTAACTGTATGAGAACATAGCATCCTTATCTCCTGTATGCATGATAAACCAGGAGGCTAATACTGAATGGTGTCAATGGGCAAACATAGATGGTCTGTAGACTAACCTTTCCCTAACATCTTCCAGAATGTTTTCTCTTGCTCAGATAAAAGGCAATGGACTAGCTCTATGGTAGGGTAAAATAAGCAAATTTAGGGATAAAATGAAAGATCTTTCAGTCATCAGCTTGGAGGAAAAAGTAGATAATCATCCAAAAATGTAAAGAAATGAGAAAGAGGAATATGTTAACTTATATAAGAGGATGGTTCACTTCATGTCAGATGAGAACCTGCTTTCATGCATGAGGTATATCTGCTAATTTGCTTGGGTAAGTATTGGCATTGACAGTGGAGAAAATGCACAAGATGAAGTCAACACACCCACTGTGTAACACACAAGCAAACAAATGAATCAGACATTAGAAAGTGAAGTTCATCAACTTTCCACCAACCTCTTGCTTTCCCACTGATCCCAGATCACTAGGGCATTGTCATTTGGCAGCTTATCAGTAGAGCTTTCAGGTACCCTGAGAAATTCTACTATCTCCTCTCCTACTCAAGCCTCTCTCTCATTTCCCAGGATAGCCTCAGGGGTCAAGGACAAGGTTTGGTGGGGAGATCCCTTCTTAAATTGGGTTCCTTGGACTAAGCTACTTATGAGTGAAAAGTCAACATTGGAATACATAACACAGCAGGTGTTCAGTTCACTTGGATATTAACAGTTGTTTTATTCTCCCACAGTCAGACTGGCCAAAGGATATGCCTCTCCCATTTGATTCTTTTATCTTTTCTGTCTCTGTAATATAAGGGGGATTTGATCTTACAGAAAACTGTGATACCAGGGCTATGGGCATATGGTAGTTGTTTGCATACATTGCATTTAGTCCTCCAGGTATCCTGCAAATAAAAACATATGATCCTCTGTACCAAAAGGAAGAAATTCAGGCTCCTAGGAATTAGGGAACTGCTTAAAGGTCACAGAGAATGTAAGCAACTGAGTCAGAATTGAAAATAAGGTACCCAGGCTTCAAATCCAGAACACTTCCAAAAATCTGTACAAGACTTTTCCAGAATAATTGCCTTCTCTAATAGGTGCAAGTCTTGCATCTTGCTCTCTCTTTCTCTCTCTTCCTCCCTCCCTCCCTTCTGCATTTATTAGAATGCTGTACCTTTAGTTGTGGTGACTCATTAGGCATTTGAGTGCTGCACATTTGCCAGCAATTTGGGCTAACTTGCTCTTTCTAGTAAAGTTCTTTCTAGCAAAATTCTTTTCTCTCAAAAAAATTCAATGAAAGCTGAAAAGTTGGAAACAAGATTAGAAAGGTTGAAAAGGAAACGAGATAACTAAGGAAGAACAGTCCCAATAAGCTCATATTTCTCTCTCATCAGAGAGTTTGTGAAAGGACCAGATTGGCAGGAATGAAAAGGAAAATCCTTTTTTATTAAGCTCACCTGTATAGTATTATCTCTTCAGAAGTGTTTATGAAAACATTCTTACACAGTAAAGCTTGCCTCTCTAGACCTACTTTTTATTGAATTTTTTCAGCTCTCCATCAAATTTTAAAATCCCTGCCTGTTACTCCATCTCTACATAAATCATATTCCTTGTCCGTCAGACTCTGACTCAGATGCAATTCTTTCCAGCTGCTGGTAATCTGATGAACAACTGTGTGCCACACGGAAATCAGCTACATCCTGGGCTTCCAGATCAACTGGGGATGTAGCAATTGCCTTGTCTCATTTCTTGGTAGAAAAATGAGCCAGCACCCAGAGGAAGAGATAAAATTTTATTACTGGAGACCCTCGATTGTTCAGGTACCCATGACCCATCTTCTGACTCAAACACAATCTTGATCCTACTTGATCCTGTTGTCAGAGCCTGTGCTGGGCTTTTGTGATTTTGACTGACCCTCATTCTTGGGCAAGGGGGCCAAATAACATCATAGGGGGTCAAAGATCACTGCTGTAGGGCTAGGAGAGTCAAATGTAATGGCTGAAAGGAATCGCCGCTGTGAATCAAAAATTGGAGAAACAACCCTGGAGCTCCCTCCTTCAGACTAAATGAGATACTATTTTGAAAGATTTTGATGGCAGACAATGCATTGCTAGTCTTCAAAGTTTTACAATTTAAAAAATGCTACAGTATTTCTCTTTCAGACTTAACATTGTTCTATGACCCTGTGCTTCTGTTCACTTGTCAGCTAGTCATTCATTCATTTCATCAGTAACAGCAACAACAATAACAGCAGTAGGCCCATAAAACCAGTGAGCATCCAATGTGCCCAGGGAAGTTAGGTGCTGGGATGTGAAGGTGAACACAACAGACATTCTCACCAGGAAACGCAATCTGTGTACAGTACATACATTCATTGCATTCATGGCATGCAGAAAATCATAGGCAAGGCACACATGTGTGATGGAAACATTCAAAACATTTCAATTAAGAAACACAGTGATATAATAATTCTTTTCCTTTGGGGGTATAACAGAAGTCCCATCTGAGTGAGATCACATATTAGCATTTGAAATTGTTATTTGGACCAAATGTGTCCTTCAGTACAAGAAAAATGATGTTTTGTTACAGACACGTATTAATGCCTGGAATAATGAACTGGCACAAATCGCTGATCCTACATGTAGCTACCATAAGAGGGAAGAGCTTACTTTGTGGGTAAAGTTAAGTAATTCATCCAATGTACACCCTTATCTGAAGTTATTTTTCTCCCTCTTTTTCTTGATATTCTAATCTATTCTGATCACTACCTTGAAAAGTGGAAACATTTTTGTAGTGAATACCTTCAAGAAAACAGTCACTCATACCCTACTAACAGAAATCTGATCTGCAAGAACTCCCTGCAATGCTGGGAGTCTCTCCTCTCTTCCTAGTTCCCGTCGGTACATCACTGTGCCCCTCCCAGACATTCCAGTGCATGCTGTCTCTTCTGGAACAGCCAATTTCATTTTGCAATTTAGGATGGGCTAATAGTCTGCCTGCTCATTGTCCTTCCTAGAAAAATGTGGATGTAGCTACTATTCCAAGGAGGGGAACCCTAAACTACAGAGTTCTCAAAATACAAACAGAATAAGCTAGAACACTGAAAATTCACAGGACATATTTTCTCAAATAGTGGTTATTGGGCTTAGACAAAACAGGTTTTAGAGAAATGCACCTTGCCTAGGGAAATCAAACTCTGCTGAGGTAAGCAAAGATTTGAGCTCAGAGGCCATCAGTAAAATGGTCAACTTGTTGAGATGTTTTGTTTAAGACAGGAGTGCTATTAAAAACTTCAAAGGAGTTGGAAAACTATTCTCTGAAAATCATTGTACCTCAATCTAGTACTATTACAAAATACCACAAACAATGTAACTAATAAAAAGCAGAAATTTATTTCTGTTTGGGAAGCTGGAAAGTCTAAGATCCAAATGCCATCATCTAATGAGAAGCTTGTGACTGTATCTTCAGAAGACTAAACATTGAGAGACAAGAAGCACGTAAAAAGTGTGTTTGCACATGGCAGCAGGTCAGAAAAGAGAAAATACATGCCTGTATGCCTTTTACACAGCATCATTAATCATAATCTAAACATTAATCAAGATCTTAACATCTCCCACTGGGGACTCCATCTCCAAACAATGTTACACTGGGGAGTAAGTTTCGAACACACAAAGTCTCAAGTACACATTTTCATTATGACTCTATAATCACCAAGGGAAGGAAGTACCATTTATTGAGTAAAAATTTTTACATGTAACATCATATATATTATTCATAACAACCCTTTAGTTTGAAGTTCCCATATCCATTTACTAACTTTGCTAACTCAGAAGGGATAAAAAATAGTGAAGCCTTTTACCCAAAAACCAAGTAAAAAGTTTGAATCCAAGCTTTGTTTTGCCCCAAAACCAGCACCATTTACTTGCTTGCATGATCTCTGACTACCTTTATTTAGTACCTAATATTCTCAGGGAAGTAACATTCTCTTTCCATGTTTAAAGTTCATGCTTAATATAAAAATTTGTAGAAAGTAAGGAGAGTCCCCTTTGCATAGATACGAGATGTAAAGTCCAAAATATTTAACAAATGAATTTAGATCCTAGCAACTAGTAGTGAGAAGACCTAAATTTTAAATTTACTTATCAGGATTATGGAGATAATTAACTGAGAGAACACGTAAATACATGCTGTTCGCTTAGAATCATAGTAGGAACTCAGTGAGTGTCTGCTGCTATTACTTCAGTTATATTTACTTCAACTATCTCACAACATTGTTGAGAGTTTTAAGTTTCAAAGTGCCTACTCAAACTTGGCTCATAATACTCAGTGAATGCTACTTTCCCTCAACCACGTTCTTCCTATAATAGTATGGACAGAAAAATAAAAAAGGTAATGTAGCCTCCATTGGCGATAACAGCAATCATTATTTCACCTGTAACCCCCATTTCTACTTCTGGGCACACAGCATGGTTACTCTTCCCTACCTGTGAGAGTTTGCTTTAACTGTAACTGGTGGTGGCCTGTAGGTGACAGGCAGAGGCTTTATGCCTTACTCAAGACAGCTCCCTCCTGCACGGTGTAGCCTCAAAGTGTGCATCTAATTGGAGTCTCTGACAGTGGATTCTTGAGTATCTGCAGTGGGTAGGCTCTCTTGACAAGCTGGCATGTCATGAGGTAGGAAGAAGAACAGGGCTTTTTTGTAATAAGCTACTGAAATTTTATTTAACCATGGCATAGCTTCAATATCTTAACTGAAACAGGCAGCCTCTACCCTGCCTTTCGGTTCTCTTTAATTTTTCACCAAGAAGACTGGTTTTAACTATTCCTTTCTCTTTTCTGAGAGGCCCAGAGGGGCTTGGAAGCAATCTGATCGTGTAAGTGAATGATTTATCACTCCCTTTTGGCCCTAAGCAAGGATTTGCCCTGTATCATTCATCTCTCAAGATATAATTGGACTTAAAATTAAAACTGCATTACCTTCCAATTCATTGAGAGGAAACTTGTAGTTTTGACTTAAACAGCAGTTTCAAGCAAGGTATCTATTAGGAGGCTGTGAAAAATTGTTACAGTCTGTTATGCTGAGAGCCAGCGAGGGAAAAGAATTGTTTTTAAAATTATACCCTGCTGATCTGAAGGTCATGATTGAGTGTAGAACTGATATTCTGAGCTCTGTGGCCCTCTCCACTTTAGACTAAGTTGCTTTATATGAATTTATTGTATATATTGTTTTTATTAATTGGAATGTTGTATGCTAAAACAACATCCAATTATTGACAATAATTGGATGATAATATGAACTCTTCACCAAAGTATGGAAGTGGAGGTTGGGTACCAGGAGCCAGAGAACACAGTAGGCCAGAGCAAAGTTCAAATTGCCCCTGAGAACTTAGAGAAAGGAGGAATCAGGGCCCTCCTCATTCCTCTTTCAAGTGCCTCTTGGTCTTTTTCATGGTCAGGGATAAGGCAAAGCAGAGTCTATGGGAGAGTACAGCTGTCTTTAGCTGTTTCGGCTCGTAAGGTCCTTGCAACTCTCAACACGTACTGTACATGCCCATCTGGGTTTCATAGAAGGTCACTGTGACTTTGGAGCTCAGAGTGCAAAAGAGTCGCTCCTGTGAGGGGTAAGAGAAGGGCTGAGAAGGCTGGGCTAAGCTTCAATGTACAATGCTTTCACGGTCTCTGTCGACCTAGTGGGCGCCCAGGGAAGACACTGCCTGCACCCAGGAGGATCCTCATGGATGAAGATGGGTAGATCATTGGATCAAAATCATGGTCAGTCATACACTAGGAGTGACAGGATTTCAATAGACAGTAAAGTGAATGATGAAGTAACTAAAGCCAGAGGACCCTAATTAACATCCCTGAATGTGGTCCACAAACCCTCTCCTGAAGGATGTTCCTGAAGACACTTCTATACCTGTGCAGTGGCTCAGCACCTTCAGTGTCAATTGGAGCTTGTGAGAGATGTAGGCTCTTGTGCCCCACTGAGTACCTTCTGAATCACGATCAACAATTAAACAACATGTCCAGGTGAAATTTTTGCACTGAATATTTTCATAGGCAAAGAATTTGATCTAAGGAATAAAAAAGGGAGATAAAGTTCTGTGACCAATAAAGGAGAATCAGAGTTACTCAGAAATATATTAGACAGTACTGCATTGGTTTAAAAAATGCTTATAAGTTTTAGAACACATCTGAGGACCTATTTAAAAATATAATCTCTACTCCTCAAAACCTCAAAATATCAAGATAGCCTATGCCTTAACCATTTTCTTCATCACTGGGAAAAATGCTGAATGCCTACAATTTAAAAGAGGAGAAGATTACTTTGACTAACAGTTTTAGAAGTTTCAATTCATGGTTGGTAAGCTCAAATGTAGCAAAGCCACAGTAGAAGGAAGACCTAGATGAAGAAATGTTCTCACCTTATGGTAGACAGACAGCAGAATGAAGAGTGAAGACAGGGAGAATTATATACCCTCCAGATTGTGTTCCCATCTTTTGACCAGGCCCCACCTCCTAAAAGCATATTAACTTACTGAGCTTATTAGTGGATGAATCTCCTGATAAGTATAGTGCCTTCATGATTCAGTCACCTTCACAAAGCCCACCTCAACAGGGATGGCACCAAGGTCTGCTGCCAGGTGGAGAAATACATGCACCAACTTGTATCATGGCTGCAAAGGACTCTGAGGGTCTGGAGGGCCTGACACTGTGAAGCAATCCCTGGAAACCAATTTCCTAGATACTCTTTACAGATTAGGTGACCCATGCAGGGTCTCTCTTCCCAAATAAAAATTTAATAGTTTCACAGGCTAGAGTCTAAAAGAGTAAAGTTTTGTTGATTTTCAGTTGCACAAAGCCCTTATTGTTCTAATGCAAAGTACTTGACTTTTTAAATGCTAATCTTTTCAACAACCACACTCTCAGTGCTCTAAGGCACTAACTCACAGGTGCTTCCATTCTGACCACCAGTAAAATTCTTCAAATCAATTAACTTGGCCCTTTGCTCTTGCTCCTCACTGTAAATACGGCTAAAGTCTATTAGTCCTACCAATGCCACAGTCAGAACATTGGGCTGCTTTGAAATTTTGTCCACCAGATTAATTAGTCCACCAGTCTCAATGTAAGACTCTCATAAATTCTTAGGACCTGGACAAAATCTAGACCAATCTTCCACCATAGTAAAATATACCTGGTCATTAGTTCAACTGCTAATAGACTTTTATTCCCAAATGAAACCTCCTAAGCCTAGCTTTCACTGTGTACATTTAAATATACTAAGTATATTAAATATGGAACCAAAAAAAAGAGTAAACTTTCAATTAAGGAGCATTGTAGGAGTGAATACTGACTGATTTATGAGAGAAAACTGTAAGATAATCCTTGGGAATGCCTATCATGGCAAGACACAAAAGCACAGGCAAACTTTACAAAGGAGTGTACAAATTCTGGGCTCGGAATTGTGTAAATTCTCCTACTTTTGATCCTGTAAACTTACCTAATGAGTCCTTGTATGATTGTGCATAGATTTTATTTTGATTCTATTCCTGTAGAGAATCTCAACTAATACAGCTTCCATGCTCAAGGTGTGATGAAAAACTACGGTGAACGCAACTGCTGCAAGTCACTCAAAGAAAATGTAGGGATCTTCTCTTGGAAAAACAATATATGTAGAATTAGTGACTATATGTAAGAAACTACATGTGGCCATTCAGTTGTGAGCTATGGTTGAGGAAAGGTGAGTTTTAAATTGTGTTATAAATCATACATCATGAGCAAAGGCAATAAAATATGATTTTGTTTCCAACTGCAAATAAAACTGCTAAAGAAACAGAAAAAAATGTTAAAATTAGCTTATGGTTGTCTTAGTTATTTTCCTCACTTTACTCTTGGCTGAAATAGAATACCCAAGACCTGTAATTTAAAGGAGAAAAACTTAATTTTGGCTTACACTTCAATCTACAGACAGGTGGCTATAAAGCAAGATGGCATGGCAATGGACAAATACACAATAATTATCATGCTTCCATAATCCAATCACCTCCCCAAAGCCCCATCTACTAGATCATGAGGCTTTAGGAAGACAGCTACATATAAACTATAACATGGTGATGTTGGAGTAACCATCCAGTTTATAGAAGTTTAAGCCATTTCATAATATTGTGAATAGATTGGAGAGAAGAAGTCAGGAGGTCCTTCGACATCAAAAACCCAAGAAAATGCTGAGAGATTAGCACAATGATTTAATCAAACAGGCAGTTAATTAATGAGAAAATTTCTGAGGATCCAAATGTCCCTTGCAGTTCTAATCAAACCATTTTAGCAACATATTTGAACATATGTCTAGTGTAGTGAATTGGTAACTGGTGGACAATTTAAACACCAGCTGAACTGAATCAGCATGGTGCTGAGCATGGATGGCCCACCTGAGGACTGTTGCCAGCATAAAAAGGTGACCTGGAGAGGAAGGGTAATGTTGTAGGTTCTCCTAAGTCAGAGGACCTCGAGACCTCATTGTGGCTGAGGATGGCTGTGTTACTTTTCAGGGGAGCCCTGGTCCTTATTTGGAGCATCACTTCTTGGCTCCAGTACAGGATACTCAGCCTGCTTGTGCAGATCCTTCACCCTGCTGGCATAGACTTTCTGACTTCCACCACTCACCTTTAGGCCTTCCCTGTGCAGATCCGTGGGATAGACTTGCATGGGTCATTGTGGTGGGCTCTAGGTTTTCAGCTGAACTCATGCAGGTTATTGCCATGGAATCCAGGCTCTTACTGAATTTTCTAGGTCTTTAATGCTGTGGACAGATTTCCTTCACTTTCTTTGCATTTGACACCTTGGGTGACCATTACAAATAAGAGTATAAATAACGTGTCCTGTATGTAATTGTTCTCCTTGCAACCCCTGACTGCAACATGTAGTGAACACAAAATTTGTTTCATGTGTTTTCACTATGGAAAAAAAGCAACATTTGTCAGTTCACTAGAATTATGCAATCGTGCAACTTCAGATTCCAGCTGTTTTAATAACTGTCATTATGAGAGATGACTCTTTAATGTGTGGTTTTGATTCTCAGACCAAATTTCTCAGTGGAAATCACCTATGTCTCTTAGTGCAAAAAGGTGCGTCAATCAAGATCCAACATCAAGGTGATGTTGATCGTGTTTTCTACACTTTAATGGAAATGTGTGACATGAGTTTGTACCCATGGGTACTACAGTGAACTCTGAATATTAGAAAGTCTTTTTAGAGCAATTAAGAAATGCTGTGCATAGAAAATGGTCTGAGAAAGGGGTTAAAGCCTCCACAACAAAGTTCTGTGTTATTCATTTCTTGAGGTACAGCAATTTCTGAAAAAAACAAAATTATTCACTGTTTCTGGTATCATGCGACTGTGAGCTCTTTCCCAAAGTCAAAATGACCATGAAAGATAAATATTCTGAATGAGTTAAGGACATCAAGGGAGCCATGACAGTGCAACTAAAGATGCTTACAAAACAGAACTTCCAGAATGGCTTCAGAAATTAACAAGATAGCTTAGTGTATTCAGTGAAAGAGAGACAGACAGACAGAGTATTTTGAAGGGGATTATAGGCAATGTGTCTTTCACTATAATAAAATTTGAAAAAATTGAACAGATACTAAAAGTCAGTTTTGGCATGAGCAAAACAAAGAAAAGGATTTTTGATACATAGAACACCAAAAGGATGAATTTCTATCAAATCCTCACAAGCATCTTGGAAATATTTGTCCTGTTATGTTCACGCTATATCAAATGTCTCCTTTCCTTTTTGGAACCATCACATGGATAAAAAGCTCATCAGACTCTCATCACACATCTGTCTGACCTCTAGACTAGCTTTATGTTGCTGCATTTTGACTCCAGTGCCTCTTTTCTTTCTTCAGTAAACTTTTATAGCATGGGTATAATGATGCCATACTCTCAGCGAGGTACTACCATATTCTCTGAATTAATTGACCCTTAATCAATAAGTTTCCTGTAACTTTTTGAGTACAATAAACAGGATTCTGATATGTTTTTCTGCCATACTGTGTACCTTACTTAACCCAAGGCATTGTAATTACCTAATTTGCCTAATTTGTCTATTGGACTGTGTCCCCTATTAAAACGTACTCATCTTTGTACCCTGAGACTGTTTGACATCATCAACATGAGGTTGTTGACTAAAACACTAGACAAAAGAATCACATTTACATTAACTGCTCCATTACATTTTTAACTAAGTTTTTTTAACTCTCAGGATATATGTATGGAGATATATATATATATATATTTAGACCCAGGATTACAGGAGTGCAGAATCATATACTTGGTTTTATACTACTCTGCAAACATTATCTACTTTAGATCTTTTATTGAGTCTTCTTTATAATCAGTAATATATGGATGGGAAAAATTAAGTTCTTAAAAACTAAAAAAGTTGTCTTAGGACATGTATCCTATTGGTCACTGCTCTGAAACTGAGTCCAGATATATTTGACTTCAAAATACGATTTTTCCCCAATATATTACACTCTAAGTAATATCATGAGGATCCCCTAAAGAAAAATGATATTTAAGGACTAATAAAAAATTGTGAATTTAATAACCACCATCTAAAGAGATAAAACTGGACCGTGTACTTTAGCAAATAATTGATAAGCAAGAAACCATACAACAAACCCATTAATTTGGATAGCAAATCACAAGGAAGGCTTGGTGATATCAGATACTGCTATTGATTAATTTGCTTCCAGCCAAGACTTAGAATTCTGTGACCAGTGTGTGACAAAGGAGTCACCATATTTCAAACGATGATTGCATCAAGCTGCTGAACACCCTGGGGTCGGACTCTGTCTCCATCACCTTTGCTGGTAGCCCTTACTGTTTTGCTAAGAACTGGGTTTGGTTTCCTAAGAGAAGACTCACTTGGTTCCCAGGGCAAATGATTCCTCTTGGTTTCACTTATTTAGTCATCCTGTCTCCTAGTTTCAGATAAACTCTAATATATTTTAAAATCCTCTATTGTGTGACTTCAGTAGAGGAATCCACCCACAAGAATAAGCTACTAAAAGAGCCTTCTTACAAAACTAGGACAGCTACTGTTTTATAAATTTATTCATTTATTTATACCTAAGATATGGAAATTGCATGCTGTGTTCAAAAAGTGGGAGTCCAAGTACAAAATCATGAGAGTTTACTTCTAAAATTGCTGAAAAAGAAACACTTTAGAAATTTAGTAGTCATGCATACATAACTAGTAAATTTTCAGAAAAAAAAATTCACAGGTCAATCCAAGAAAAAATATCTGGGGAGAATAGCTTCTTCCCTTCAATAGAAAGTCTTGCAAAGTATCAATCAACAAGACTTAATACTCCCACAAAGAAGGACCTTCCAGATGCAGGCAAGTTGCATTTACACATCACCGCCTAGACAATGGTATGGGAAATGAATCATAGACAGTACATGAGGAAAAGTTATCTAAAAGTTGTGGTAATCTCAGTGTCAACCTGGACAAGTATGTGTGCTACAGAGCTTATTCTGACAGCAACTTGAGGAACTCCCACTGAGTGACACAGAGAAGCCAAGAGATAAAGGTTGAAGTGATATTTACTGGTCAGTATTTTTAATAATAAGCTATAGACACTATTTGACACATTGAAGCAGAAGTATTGCTATTAAAGAATGCCACAACAAGCTGAGTGTATTGGCTCACACCTGTAATCCCAGCACTGGGGAGGCTGAGACAGGAGGATTGTTGTGAGTTCAAGAGCAGCCTGGGCTACAAAGTGAGCTCAAGGCCAGCCTGAATGGTATAGCAAGACCCTGTCTCAAAAAGACAAGGGCTGGGGATCTAGCTCAATAGTTTAAGCACCTTCCTGGCAAGCACAAGGTTGTGAGTTCAATCCCTGGTGCCAAAAAAAAAAAAAAAAAAGGTGCCAAAACTATCTAACATGCTTCTGGGAGGTTCAGAGATTTAAAATCAAGTTTCAGTAGTTAGGAGTAAGGATGGCTTACATTTTTCCAAACTCTTGTCTTAATTTTCCATGCCCATTTCCAGTTTTAGAAGTGAGAATCCAATGACCTTAAAGTTTCCGCATTCCCAGGAACTACAAATAATTGGTCATAATTATCTCATGATGGAGTAAATCTCATGAAGACACCAGTGCCTAGATAAGTAGGTACAGAAATTGCAGTTTACACAAACTCTGATACTGCATCTAGGATCTGCCTCTAGAATCACAGCTAGCCATTCTAGCTCTGTCCAAATGACTGAGGTCTCCTTAGTACTGCTGTCATCAGAATCAGTCTGCCAGCGTTTCTCCTGCCTGGTGTCCTTAACACCTTGTTAATCAAGTACACCTATTTGGACCTAGATACCTTACCTGGGAACTATCAGTGAGGAAAGATGGAGAAGAGCCTACCTGCAGCCTTTATTTTAAGAGTATGAGAATGCTCTAAACACAAAGGAAAATATCAGATTTCAGTTAGTCCTAAATCATTGACATCTTGCAACTTCAATAACTTTAGCAGTGGACTCAGTGGGACATGGTAAAATGCTGAATGGAAGCTTAGAAAGGATGTGACTTGTTTGAAAAACATTTAAAGGAAATTATAAGAAGGCAATTGGCTATATGTGGCTAAGAGTGAAAAATGAATTGTTCCCCCAAGATACCTAGATTCGGTATCTGGATGAATGTTGTTGCAAACTACTAAAATCAAAACTTTAGGAGAGACACAGGATATTGGAGAAAAGTGTGTAGTTAGCTTTCCATTGAGTTAGAGATGCCTCTGGACCATTCAGCTGGAAAGACCCATTCAGCTGAAGCTGGAAGAAGTGCTAAATTATGTCCAGTCCATAAATTGGAAAAATGTAACTTAAAGACAGTACTTAATGTGGTCAAGATCATGGAGGTGGAAACACCATTTGAATATAAATCTGAGTCCCAGTACTCACTTATACTTCACACTGCTAGGATTAAATAAATAAATAAATGTTTTTACTATCTGTTTTTTGGTGGCATAAATTTCTATTTTCTGATTTCAGAGGAGGAAACAGAAGAATACATATCTTAATAATTGTGATCAAAGTCACAATTCCTTATGGTACTTATCTAGAATAAATTTGAGGAGAAAAAAATATTACTTTTATATTACAGATGATGCAAATAAGGCTCTAAAAGGTTAATTTGATCAACACTACTTAGCTTATAAACTGAATCAAGTGAACTTTTCTTATTCTCCTTTAGTGTTAACAGTTTATGACTTATGTTGGCAGTTGTGATACTGTAAGCCCAAAACATGAGACATTAACATTACCTGGGACCTTATTAGAAATGTAGATTATCTGACATCATTCAATTCCCACTACAGGAGAAACTTTGGAAATGTTGTTTAGCAGTCTACTAAAAACCATCTATCAGATTCTGGAGCACACTCAAATTTTAGGCCATGTATCTTCCTAGTAAGGCTGGCAATTACAACAAACATTTTCTCTACTTTTGGGTGTGATAAATAAGTGACATATCCACAACAGAATGCCAAGTACATGTTAGATTCTCAGTGATTCTAATTGAAATGTGTTGAAATTAATAATTCAAATAGCAAGCCAAACTCTACCATAAGCTTTTTAATATCCTTAAGCTGAAAAAAAATTAGGACTTTTGTTTACATTTTTAATGAATTTACGTTTTGGGGGTTTTGTTTTTGTTGTTTTGAGGGGTTTGTGGTTTTATTTTTATGGTGCTAGCTCCAATTCAAGGCCTTCAGCATGTTAGGCAATGGCTCTGTCATACCACTGAACTATATCCTCAACTCAAATTATGTATCTTGATTTTCAATATTTTAAATAAAAATGCTTGTGGCTTCAACTAATTTAGAAGTATGGCGACACTAAATGCATGATATTAAGATCAAATTAGTGTATAACGATAGACAGGAACTTAGATATCTGGACTCTAAGTAGCCCAGATTCATGTTTCCCTGTCCCTGTTAATATTCTGACTCCAGCACACATTCATTTCTCTTTGTACTGGAAGTATCACTCTCAGAGGTAGCATATTGTGCATCACTTAAAATAGCTAAGAGAATTTAATTCGTGAACTGAATAGGAGAAAAGACCAGTTACTTTGTTGTTGGATGCCCTCCAAAGTTGAAATTCCAGTTTTCAGTGAAGAATGCAAAGGATAGAATAGGATGCTCACCACTCAGTGTCCACTAGCCATGTGCTGATCCCAGTTCTGATGAATTCTGCCTAGGAACTTGGTCCCTCTACCCTCCAGTCTTTCTTTATGAAATGAAGCAGTTAGGCAGTAAGATGATGAGCCTTCCTGCCAGTGCTGGCATGACTCTAAAAAAAGAAAGATTTTCCAAATAATAAAGAAATACTACATAAGGAGAGAGAGAAAATCCAATCACTAGCATGTTGCATTTTACAGAAAAGCATAAATTGTTCCCTTGCAGATGCAGATGTTATTCATTACACTACAGATAAATTCAGAAATGTAGTTTACCCTGATTTAGTATTGTGCTTAATTGTTTTGAAGACTAATGCAATGCAATCAGCCTTGTGTGCTGTGTTGTTGTTACATTTAAAAGCCAGTGCTGCACTTATGAAGTTTCTCTACAGCAAAGACTTCTAGTTTTGTAACCTCAAGAATGAGAAATAAAGGAATGACCACACCAAAAGGTCTAATTGTGAGTGCTACTGTGTTTAATTTTTCAGCATGAATTTTGGACCAGTCAAATGCTAGCACCTAGTATGTATATGTATTGTTTATGATCCGCAGAGAAAATGTAAAGGAGAAATTTGGAACATCATCTTGTAAAGGAAGATACTACATCAAAGTCAAGAAGTACTCACTGAGTGTGTCATGGGAAATAACAGGTAGAGTTGGGATTCAAACTCACTTCTACTTTTTTCTTCTCCTGCCCTTCAATACCAAACCAAACCAAAACAAAACAAAATGAACAAACAATAAGACTTAAAAATTGAACATGCAGTATATGTACTACCTGCTCTTTTAGGTCTTTGATATCTATTTACTTCACTGGCTGAAAGACTTAAGTATGTCTCATAATTTACCTTTGTCTAACTAGGTAAGAAACTAAATCCCCAGAGTCACAGACTTACTGAAGATGGATGCTTGGCTGTTAGCCTAAGTGTGTCTTGAGCCCATGCACCAAGTGAAGCACATTATGTGGAGAATAAAAAAAAAAAAATAATTTCTGATAATGCATTGAAAAACATTCTATAAACACTGAACTAAGCACAAATAAAAAGCATTTCAGAATTTTTTTCTTATATATCACAGCATTTTGCAATGTTAAATAAAAATAAAGCCTGTGAAAATATCTCATAATGCCACAAGAAAAGTCTCTGGAAACATCATTAAGAATAGTTGCTTGCATTTGAGTAGATGGGTGTATGTCACTCCCAGCTACACAAGTCACATTGCAGATAATACATGCGTCTGAAGAGACACATCTTGCTTCACTGTGGTCCTTTTGCTCTTGATGACATCTCCTTGGGAAATGATGACAGCTATTCTACTTTGTTTCAAACAATGGCGATGAAAAAATATTAGAAAAAAACAAACAAGTTCAACTTCTCTATTTTTTAAAGGGAATTAGTCATGCAAAATTTGCATTCCAGGAGTCTGTGAGAGTATTGGTTTTAGAATTATTTTTAACATTATTTAATAATCTACTTAGAGCCTAAGAAATTGAGGCCTGGTTATATTTTTCTCTTCTCAAATGAGAAAAAAAGTTAAAATAGGCTGTTCCAGTGTTGCAAAACTAGATAGAAGTTGGTCAAAGAAAGAAACACACATGTATCTATGTGTGAGTTACTTGCTCTATTGGTCTTAATCATGCCAATCATAATTTGGATTGCACACTTCTGTACAATTTGGGGAAATGTGGTTCCCATCTCAGCTTTACTTATGTATGAGTTGATTATTTTCTGACATAATGTGATGGATAATTTTAGATGTTAATTTGATTGGATTAAAAGGTACTCAGATACCTGGTAAAGCATTACTTCTGGGTATGGCTTTGGAAAGGTGTCTGGAAGCAACTGACACTTGGGTCTGTGGACTAAAGAAGAAAGGTCAGCCTATTGTCAGTGTGGGCAGGTAGCATCCACTGAAAGCACAGACAGAAGAAAATGCTAGTGGAGGTGTAAATTTTGATTTCTATTATGGAGTTTTTTCTATATTCTACCTTGAACATCAGAAAACATCTTGGCTTCTTGGATCTTTGGGTTTATACTCACAACTCAGAGTTACAACATCAACCTCCCTTATCTCCAGTATCTAGACCTTCAGACGTGGACTGAGCCTGTATCTCTAGATTTTAGAAATGGAACTGTTCAATCTCTCACAATCACATGTGCCAATTCTCATAATAAATCAATCCCCCTATTTCTCCTCTTTTTCTTTTTAGAGGAACTGGGAATGGAATTTCCATGGAGAACACTGAATAAAAACACATATCTCAAATGTTTTTGAAGATTAAAATAGATCACATATGTAATATTTATAGCATGATAAAAGAGCTCCAAAATATTCATTACCTTTCCTTTCTCTCATTTTCCCCTCTGAATCATAAATAGTTACAAAGAATAATATAATCCATGAGTAGCTTTCTGATTCAACCAAAGCTTTCCTGAGCACACCAAACATACTTTTTCTAGAATAAGAATAGTTCCACCCATTTCAAAAATTTTTAGAAAATATCTCCCAACAGATAAACTCTTTTGGAACCATATTTGTTAGAGGGATTTTGCTCCTGACCTGCTTAGGTGAATAGTGCAAGTAACTCATAAAAACTGGCATGCTAAGCATAGATGACAAGTACTGATTAAGTTAAAAATGATTTGAAACAGGTTAAGTAATTTCCATTGAAAAAGCCAACCCCGGAGTTCCTTACTTCATACAAAGATTATGTTTAGCTTTGCTGAATAAAATGCATAGGGCTTAGCAAAGAACCAAGGTAGTAGTGCTTTCAAAAAGACCTTAGTGCCGGAGGATCAACATGTGACAATTATATATGTTTGTTGTGTAAACTAGAGAACTACTGTATATATGAGTATGTCAGCAGTTGCCACATAACAGAACACCATAGAACTTAAACTTAGTGGTTTAAAATAATAGAGGTTTGTTGTTGCTGTTGTTGTTGTGATTGTTGTTGTACTGTTTCTCAGAAATATATAGTAAGCATGATTGGTCCACCATCGAATTTCATCCATCCATTTTTGGTTAGTGTTAGGTCAAGTAGGTAACTTTTCTAATCTTATGATTTCTCAGATGCCTGAAGCCTTAAATAAGATAATCAGGATGACTCAGCTGTTTCAGATGTCTCATCTCTCCTCTGGGCTAACTTGTGCATGTTCTACAGTGAAAGCACAACCAAAACAGAGAGAAAATGTGTGCATAACGTCTATGAAAGCTCCAGCTTAAAGCTGAGAGAAACCTGCTCCATCCTGGAAAGATAGTTCATCTGCTTGAGCAAGAAGCAGTTATGTCTTGTTTTTGTTGTTACTATTTTTGTTATTATTTTTAATTATTATTTTCTCTAACTCTTGTACATAGGTAGAATTTAAGCCAATTATTTTAGTGTTTAACTCATGTATTGATCATAATTCTTTTTCTCAAAATATAAACAAATGAAACAGAGAGTTGACTAAAAAATGTCTTTTTATTTGCTCAAACAATTGAAAATTTCTGGGTTAAAGATAGCATCAGTCCTGGATTCATCTAAGAATCCAAAGGAATGAGTCCATCGCTCTCTGGGATTTCCATGGGGAAGCTAATTTATGTAGAGAAATTCTTCCTCTATAGTACGGAACCTGGGTGTCAGCTATTTCCACAGTTCTAAGATTTTTTTTCCCACTACGGCAGCAAAAACAAAACAAAACCAAAAACAGAACAAAAAGTGAAGAATGAAAGGGAAGACCAGCGAGGCAAAGAAGGTGCTTCTCCTTTCTGAAGCTAAGGAAAACCATGCTATGAACTGCCATTTACCCAAGTTAGATTACTACAGGAACATGCAAAAGCTTGGTAAGTGCATTCAACACTTGTGGATCGAGATTGAAGGAGGCGTGATTTCCAAACGGAAATCAGAGTGTAATTACTAAACAGGAAACAGAAACTGGGCAGGCAAAAAATAACAGATGTCCACAACAGATTATATATTCTACATCTGCATTTCTGTAACATGCTATTATATCTCTTTTCAGGCTGCTGTAATCATGGATTTTATTCTAACATATACAGTTTTATAATTTTCAGAACCATAAGAAAAATTAACAACTTTGTCCATTTGATGTCTCTAGTACTGTGCATGACACATAAACAGGAGTTTGCTGTATCTATTTTTTAAATGAGATTTTATTAGGAAAAATCTATATCTGATTTCTAATTAAGTTTTTAAATTTGGAAGAGTTTTTCTTTTAATTCTCTGTCTTTTCCCATGGTATTTATTGCCTTTGGATCCATACTATTATTCCTTTATCATCTGTAGCCCTCAAGAGTTGAGTGAAATGTGTTCAAGTCAAGAGAAAGTAACTGATTTGTTTGAGTTGATAGCTAGTTCTACATCTCAGTTTTGAACAGACAGGCTTAGAATGCTAGCTTCTCAGAGTGGTAGAAAATTAAAGAAGGTAAAATTTTTAGCACCTGAAAAAAGTGTGATCTATGCATCTTACTTCATAGTGTTTATACATTGACTTTTCCTCCTCCATCTTCTGGATTTTCAAACAGAGGCTGAGATCATCTGGACAGAAGAAAAAGTAGGTGCTGTCACATGTTTTAACCAATGGAAAAAAGAAAAGCATAGACGGTAGATTGTTATGAGAGAAAATGGACATAGAGAGAAAAGAAATATTAATAATTTTTCCAGAGAGTTTCAGATATTCTACACGGTGTAACTTTATGTCCATCATCCAATTCATTGTTTATTAACTTTCTTCTTTTATCATTATCTCCTTTGGACGAGTTTTTAGACGATTACCAAGTTGACAAATTCTGTTCTGGAGTAATGAAATATTTTCCAAGACTTTACTATTACCTAATCTTGCAAAGTATCATGCTGTATGAGAAGAAATTACAAAATACTTTTTATTTGTGTTTAAGTCGATACTCATAGATCGATTGTCATTATGTTATCAGCATATTTCTTTCTTCACTTTCTCTACACAGCATTGCATTTGGACCCTGGGCTTTACAACCAAATTTCCCTGTTAGGTAGGGCTATGACCTTGGTCAGATTGTTTCCTCCTCAGTAGAGTAGGTGTTATTCATGCCACCCCTACTTAACCACAGACATTTTGTGTATACTCGGCTTTGCTGAGCCATAGGGTCCCATTAGGAGAAAAGCATTCACGGAAGCCTATTTTACTGCAGAGCTTTCTTTTACTCTATGCCTTTAACCTCTAGTACGTTTATAGTTAACTTCGCATATGGAACACAGTAGCATACTTAAACATGCTTTATGCTGCTTCCAATAAATGGGCCCCTCAGTCTTATGCATCCTTTCTTTGAGGTTTAGAGTATAAAGTGCAGCAACGTGTCTGTTATCTTTGAAGTAATGGCTCTATGTGCTCTTGAATATTGGACTCTTGGAAATTTTGCTAATAGTGGAGTCTTGAAATTATTTTTCTATTCCTGTGATTCTTACAAGTCACCATAAATAATATCATGCTTAGCAGATCTAAGTGTCATAGTAGCATAGATGTAGAGGATCAGTGTGATGGTGTTTGGAATGTCAGAATGATCACTAACTCTACTGACAAAAATAGAAGAGGTGATCTAGTCCCTTTGCAACACTCTGAAAGTACTGTAGATATTTTGATCTGCCAGATATTATCAAACTGGTTCTGTTTGTTTTTGCAAATTAAATGAAGAAGGACCTTTAGACAGGTCAAAAGCTGCATATGTGTAGGAGGGGTTGGGCTTATTTGCTCAGCCGTACTGCTACACATGACTACACATGAAATATCAATTGCAATTGAATTCATAACCTGTATATGATTCTGATAATTTACATTCTTTTTCAAGGAAACCAACTTCTACACAGGCTATAATGTCAAATTAAAAGAATATGTCATGCTTTTGTAAACTTGCATCTTTCAAGTATTTGATGGTGACATTAAACTCACAATTTTCCTAAGGATGAAACACAGCTCCTAGATTAATATATTACTAGAAGCAGGAAGCTACAAAATCTTCTCATCTCTTTCAACCATAATGATCCTTATGTATGGGTGGAAAAGTCAAAATAGGAATTTTAGCCCTGGGTGGTCAAGAAGGTTTATTCTATTAATTTTGGTTTTGTATTATGACCATAAAAAGAGACTGACTTTACAGAGTAATGAGAATCGTGTTAATTGTTGTCTAAGATTTTATCTCTCACTTCACCACAGTAAGCTTCCATCTTGACCACCACGCCACTGTGTGGGTCTCCAGGATTTAGAGTGAATTTACAAGCAGGGTTGATCATGTTCCTTCCTATGATTTAGTAGCTCTAACAAATGACTTCAACTTCCTATACAGAAGATTTGAAAGAAGATTTCATATTGTATGAAAGTAGTAGGGATATTTTCTTAAGATTAAGTTTAGAACTGATATAGATTAGAAATTTACAAAGACCTATGATACTCCAGTGTTACAATTTATGTCTGGATTTTGGTTGCTAGAGCTAGAATTTTATGGACTTAACCTACCCATTCTTAGGCTACCAATTTCCTTTGTAGGAAAATACTGATCACTGACCACAGGAAAAATACCTGATTCTGATTACTAATGTATCTCTGTTGGTTTACAATAACTATCCCTACTTTGATTTTAAGTATTATGTTTTCTATCACTTTTTTTTCCTAGGCTGACATCCCATCATTCCCATTGAAATTAGTTAACCATTAAAATGGAGTAATTTCTGTTGAACAATGTGATCAAAAAAGGAAACTGTAAGTCCATTTGATGGTTCGAATAAAATGCCTAAGATTAGACTATTTATTTCTCAAAGTTCTGGAGCCTACAAGTACAAGATCAAGGTGCTAGTAGGTTTAGTGTCTGATAAGGGCCCCTGTATCTGATTCCAAAACAGCTCCTTGTAACTGCATGCCCCAGAGGAGGGAGACACTGCATCTTTTCAGGGTGGACTTTCAACTGAGGGATCCTAAGAAAAATGAATAAGACAAGTGGGTTATGAAGATTTTGGAAGATTAACTCAATGGTACTTGTCAAAGGATTGTACATATACAAAGTGAAGGAGAACCAGAACCAAAAATGAGCATTACAGAAAGACAGACAACTTACTACTTGTATATAAGGACTGCTTGGAGAAATTGAGATAGAATTCTGAGTATGTGCACAGGTGATGAGCTGTCTGAGGGTAGTGAGGAAAGATTGCTAAAGGTATGGGGTAAGTGGTAGAGTGAGGGATTAAACCAGCTCTAATCACATTCTAAAGCTAATCATGTCTCACCTGTACTTATTCTTGCTTAAGTGGAAATGGTGTCACAGGCTACTTTATGTTATTGCTTTTAATACTAATATTATTATGCTCAACACAAATGTGCCCAAATGCACTTCCAACCGTTTTATGTATGTTACAGTACAATCCTTCCAGGCTAGCTGTCTCGGTACCATGTTCTTCATAGGGCAAAATATGTAAATGTGGGAAAAACATTACATTGCGATCTTCTCATCAGCGCCAAGCTAGTCAGTGAAGTACTTATGCTAAAGAGGCATCACATACACCAGAGCAAGTCATGGTTCAGAGACAATTAATCAAATCTAATTAGGTGGCTCACTAATTGATCCCAGGAGCTATTACTATTTGACCTCTGGTGAAAGAGCTCAATACATTCAAACTCCTCTGGAGACAAATGAATAAAAATGCCATTGGTTGAAACCACATAATTCAATTAACCTATTGAATGAATTCAAGGGTTAGTTAAGCCTTTCAAGAGTAAACTGAGTTTCAGGAACAAGCTGAATTGAAATTTATCTGTTCTTTGCCTTTTGGTAATTAATGGCCTGATTTGAAAATCTTACATGCAAACTTCAAAAAATCATATCATAAAACAAAATTGGTCTCTATGTACATGGGATATTATTTCTTATTATATTGTCTTTTCATTTTTCTTTCTTGTTAATTTTAAAAATCTTGTGAATTCATACTTTTGGTAATAGGAGTGATCTGAATTAATCTGTCATTGCAAGGAGCAATCAAAATCTATATCATTCGACTCTCCAAACTACAAATCGCAAAAATAAAACAAAGTGGATTAATGATTCTAACTGCCTTGGTTACTGTTTTCTTGCTGTTGAGACAAAATACCTGATGACCAAAGTGAAGCAAGGAAAGGTTTATTTAGCTTATAGTTTTTTGGAGGTTTCAGTGCATATTCAGCTGACTCCAAGGCAGGATAGTATGACTGAAAGGCAGCTGTTCATGGCAGTTGCAAGCAGCAAAAGCGAAAGGACAAAACAAAAAAACAAACAAACACACAAACAAAAAGCAACCACCTTCTTCCCTCGCTTATATTGTATGCCGGCTTCACACCTGGGCAGGAGTAGCACTCACACTGCCAGTCCCAGCACTAGACAAGGAACCAATCACAAATACTAGATTCACCCACCTCCATGATTGCGTGAGGCTTGGGGGACCACTTAGACACAAACCATAACACTAACGTATAAACACCTTTCTACCAATGAGAAAGTAAGGCAAGTGAGGAAGAGTCACACAGTGCACAAGGTGATTGAATACTGGAAATTCATAGCCCAGGTTCTTTACCGGATGTTTCTGTGGGTGGCTTTTTTGTTTTCAATTATTGGAACTCTTGAAAGTTTTGTTTCTGTTATTTGTGAATGGGCCAATGTAATAGTATGAGTTCACATTGGAAATACAAATAAATGAAACTTCCTGAGGGGTGGTGGAATAAGTTTATTTAGCAAACATACCATCCTATGGCATCTATGCAAGCATGAAAATGGAAAACTTTAAAATTCAATGCAAGCTGTAAGTGATTGTCAACAATATTGGTTTAATTTAGTAGATTGTCTATTAGAATATTTACTTGCACTGTCAAAGTAAAAACTAAAAATAGCAACAAAATAGTATTGGAACTGTCCTACAGACAATTTAATGTTTATATCCTAGTAAATATTACTTACTTGTAATCACCAGTGAAGTTCATCTTTGAAGTTTGGGGATATTCCATTTGTATTTGAAGCATTAATATTTCGATTCATTAATTTTAGTGAAAAGATTATTTCATTTTTCTAGAGAAATTTTCTAAAAGTTCAAACACATAACTGTGAGTACCCAGCTATGTTTTTATCTGTTTTTACAAATCATTTCAGTCCATTGCATATCAATATTATTTATTTTTAGTCTTTCTCATCAGAATTGCAATTTCTTAGCTGTAAGTTATTTTTAGTATCAAGAATAGTTCATTACACAGTATGCTATACAATGTACAGCTGTGTGCTAAAACAATTTTAAAAATAATGTTTTATAGTAAAACAAATGAAAGTACGTTGAAAGATTATCAAGGAGACCATGAACCACTTTTAAGTCCATTTTATCCTCGGGATACCAGTCTTAGAAAGCTAAGAATAGACTTCAAAATAAAGATGGCCATTAATAGGAAATGAAAATTGAAGTGGTAGATCTTACGTGCTATGTGTAATTCAAGACTAATGACCCAGCTCATTTTGTTTACAAATAAATACTGTGAATATAGAATATCACGGAAAATGACAGTTTTTCTATCAATAAATATATAAGAAGATAATTTAGTTAACAAATGAGGCAAAAAAGAAAGAGAGGAAAGAGAAAGAAAGAAAGAAAGAAAGAAAGAAAATGAGAGAGAGAAAAGGAAAGAAAGGGAAATAAAGACTGAGAGGCTAAGGATAGGGTATCCTTTAGGAAATTAGCACAAAACAGCCTTCTGCTTCATTGATCTGTATTCATTTCTGTTGGGAATAAATTGCCCCAAATAAATCTGCCACAACCAAACTCTGAGGACCCCTGAGGATCTTAGATTAGAAGGTGGTTGATTTAATTATGTGAAAGCTTGTCTTCATTATCCACTTTCTTTTGCTCCTGTAGACCTGATCTCAACTTCAGTTTTCTGAAGTGAGCAACTTGGAGGAGTTCCATGGCAATCTCAATGAAGATGAGTGAGGATTATTAATCTACCTTTGGAAATAACATCTCTCAGACACTGTAGCTCACATTAATGGGCCATGTCTGACTGCTCGCTCTGCTGATGGGAATGCAATGTACTCACCCAAGTTTATTATACAAACATTAAAATGTGCTCTGTTGCTTAATCAGAATGATACTTTCATCTGCTTTGCAGTTTTGAGTTGGTTCTGTAGAATTCAATCATCTATGTTTTGAAGTTTATCCTCTAGAACACACTCTGGAACACTTGGAGCTGTAGCCCAACAGCACATTTCTTTGGCATAGTTTTGGGTTCTTTTTTTAATTGTTTTTTGTTTTCTTTTAAAATTGCTTTTAGAACCACGTACTTTATCTGATCTGCATACTCCTACTATATACTAGGTGATTGAAAAGTATGTAGAACTAGACAGGTTGTTATATTTCCTCAAAGTCTCAAAATTATTTTATAAAAGAAAGGGAAGTTTTAATTTTTTCACTTAACCCATGTAACAAACTGAGGTTCAGAAAGAATTACTGATGGGATCAAGTATATTAAACATATTTCCCCTTTCTTTTCTGCTTTATTTACTTGAGGCTCAGGCATCTTATTAAACAATGAAAGTCCCCTGTTCCTTGAGAACTTGGTCATTTTCTTCTACTTTTGTTTAGTCAATGTTTATATTATGATTGTTATATTCATTGTCATATTAATGCAATTATATAATAAGTGTAAAGTAAGATGGAAGTAGATTTCCTTGTAAGGATTCATCCTTTGCTCATTTTCAATGAGCTATGAATACCCTTGAAAATTTCAGAGACCCTATAATATCAGTTAGACACTCTCCCTTCAATCTCAGTTGCCACATAAATTTAGAAGTTTAGCAGAATTCAAAGTCTTTCTTTTACATTTCATTTAAATTCCACATCTTCTTGCTTTAGAGTATGGATAAAACTCTTCCTTTAGGTTCAGTTGAAAACTCCGAGACTTGATGAATTAAAATGTCTTCAATAGAGTAAAATAATTAATTCAGTAGTAATAACTCTTTTTTGCACTTAAAATTTAGAAATATTACTTAAGTCCCTACATATGGAAGGCAGTCCTCAAATCTAGATTTGGCAAAAGGTTCTGTAAAGGGAGAAGTAGTAATGCAGTCTCTGTTACAATCATTCTGCCTTCGTGGCACAAAGTCATAGACTATCCCAAAAACAAGTGACTGTGGCAGTGAAAAACAAAGCAAAAAGTGATATTGTTTGGATATTTTATGCACCAAGGATTCCTGTGTGAGAAGCTTAGTCCTCTGCGTGGCAGTATTGAGAGGTGCCGGACCTTTAAAAGGTGGGCCTAGTAAGACAATGGAGGCACTGCCCTTAAAAGCCACTAATACTGGTCTTGCAGAGTGACATCTGAAGAGTGGGAGTTGGAATAAACTGCAAGGCTGCCTTGCCCAACTCTGACCTTCTGCATCACCACAGGATTCTTCTTGCATACATTTTTAACATGATGCCATATGCCCTGAGGTCCTCACCAGTGACCACAAGAATGGACCCACCAGGTCTTGGACCTGAAACCTGCAAAACTGAGCTAAATAAAGCTCTTTTCTTTGTACATTAGTCTGTCTACAGAATTTAGTTACAGCAATAAAAAAAATGACTAATACAACTTTTTAACTTTATTTACATTTTTAATCTTATACAAATTTATTGTATAATATAAATATAATTATGTTTAAAACGTAAAAACTCCTTATGCTCACATGTTGTACAATAACAGGTGACAAAACTAGATTGCAGCTGGGGATCTAGCTCAGCGGTCTAAGCGCCTGCCCGGCAAGCACAAGGTCGTGAGTTCAATCCCCAGTGCCGCAAAAAAAAAAAAAAAAAAAAAAAAACAACTAGATTTTCCCACAGACTACAGTGTGTTGACCCCAAGTTTCAATATGACTTAGAATAAATAATATTAAAAAATAGTTCTGATCTTCTGGAGTTTATATTTTATTTGGGATAGATGCAGAAGAAAGAAAATAAACACAGAAAATCTTCATAAAAATAAAAAGTGGTTAAAACTCAAGCAGAGAATGCTGAGCACGTGGGCTCGAGTGGTAGTATTTACACACACCCACGCAGATGCTATCCTTCCCAGTAGGAGTTCAAGGCTGAGGGTAGCGTGAGATTACTGAGGGGTTTCAAAGAAATGTTGCACAAATGGGATTGTAAAATTTCTCCATATGTTCATGTGGAATTTCAGGTAAAGGGGCTATGTTCCATATTTAGGTCAATACACAGGAAAGAAGAAACAAAAACTGCCCTAAGTGAACTTTGTTTTTTTTTTTTTCGTTTTTTTTTTTTTTTTTTTTTGCGGCCCCGGGGATTGAACTCATGACCTCGCACTTGCCAGGCAGGCGCTTAGGCCACTGTGAAGTGAACTTTTTAAGATAACTCAGTGGAAGCTAGAAAAGCAGGACCTAATGAAACCAGGAATAAATCTTCCCTGGTGCACACCAAAGCAAAGATGAGATGCGGGATGGAGAATGGAGATTTCCATGTAATGTCAGAGGAAGTGAATTAATTTCATAAGAATCTGAAAGGAATCTACAGCTAATAGTTGAGTCATGTAGAAAGTATTCTTTTATGTTGGGATTTTTATTCACATGCTCTCATTTCAGCCTTTTCAAATTCAATGAAATCCCTGGGACAAATGTGTCCTTTGTACATTAGATAACTCTTTCACCATTATTCTGGGACGCAAATATTTCTATTGGAATGTAAGCTCTATGAAGCAAGACATTTTTGCTTTGTTTTGTTTGTTGTCTGTTTTGTTCACATCTGGATCCCCAGTGGTTGAACCAGTGTCTAGCACAGTCACACACAAAAAATGCTTAATAAATCTTGAATAAGAGAAAGAATGAATGGTGAACAAAAGAATAAATAGAATAACTGGGGACCCAGACAGAAAATTTCTGAAATGTTAAGTTTTGAGCTGAAATGAGTGAAATGTTTATGCTTGTGAAAAGATTAGTAAACAAACACAAAAACACATATTTTGCATGAGATTTTCTCAGCACTTAAGATCAGCTTTTGAGATTTTTTTGAAAGATGATATTGCCTCAGGAAGTAATATCTCTGCTTACACATTAGAATTCATCTCATCCCTAAACTATATTCTTGGTATCTGCAGTTATTTCTATCTGAAAAATTCCCAGTAAAACTACAAAAGTCTCACTGAATTGATGAAAATATTAAAATTGATGTTGATAATATTCTAATCTGTCTTATTATTTCTGCAAGGATTTATTTGTGCAATTTATGGTGATCTCTTACGTTGTGGGAACTACATGTCAATAAACGAAGCTCTTTTCAATCTCATAACTTTGCTCACTTAAGATACAAACAGGGAGTGACAAGGATCCTTTCACTTTTCCTTCATCTTGCTGTGTTTTCACTGATGGTAGAGGTCCAGGAATATAAGGATTAAATACAGAGCATGTCACAGGTTATCAATAAACATATATTGGCTATAATTTAGTTAGGCATTCTTATATTCTAAACCATACTATTCAGCTGATCATGAAAATGTAAGTAGGTATGCATATTAGAGAACATTCAGTTTTAAAAATCTTTATTAATACCATTATGAATATCTAGTATCAACAAGTTTCAAGTTTTGTAGAAGTAAACATTTATCAGCACTGCTAAAATATTTCTGATAGGTTTAAAGTACATGTGTGTGTATACATATATTTATATTTTGCTAATAAGTATTTAATTATCACATCTAAGAGGTACATAATGAACCAGGATTCAAAGTACAATGCAGGTAAACACCTAGTCTCTGCTCTTAAGTATCTTACAGCTCAAGGATAAAGATGAAATTATAAAATTAACCTTAGAAGTAGGTATCTTTGAGTTAGGACAGAAAAGCATAGGTAGAAAGGAGAAAAGAAAAATAGTAATTTAAAATTGTACTTTTAAGATAATTTGTAACCTCAAGATACAAAAGTACTCAAACCTTTTATCTTTCCAAAAGACTCGCTCCAAATAATTCCTAAGGGTCCTAAAGACACAATAAAGCTGTGAATTGGGCTCTGAGCATATGCTGTAAATTGTCCTTTCTCCTACAGACTTCCATCTTCAAGGAAGCAGCAATATTACTGAACAACATATTTCAACTTCAAACACATGAAAATGTTGTGTATTTTAATATATCCCTCCAATAGTGAACCAGACGGAGAGCAGAAATACATATCCTAGATCACCTGTCTTGACAACATCGCAAGACCACATGAATATACCCAGCTCCAGACCATGATGCACCTCTGTTGAGGGCCTGTACTTGATTCCCTGTGAATGTGTGCATTTTAACTTCTACCTTATAAGTTTTTATCTCTCTCACTGCAAAGTCTTCTCTGAAGAAAGTCAGTGAACCTACAACCCATCCCATGGGTGCAATGAGTGGAGGTCTCCATCTCTTCTGCAGGAAAACTCAAATGCTTTCCAGTGACATCGAAGCACAGATGTTGATAACTGTTGTGAAGAAAAATAAGACATATATCAGAAAGTATAGTCTAGAAAGGCAGAAAATTTCCAGTGAAAACTTGATCAGTAACTCTTTAAGCTAAAGTTTGGAGAAAGATCATTGAGAACTTTCTGGTTACTTATTGAAATGTATCATGGGGTCTGTCAGAGAAAGACCTTGTGTCACAGCCTACAGTGACACCTCAGTTCACAAACTTAATTCATTCCATTACCATGGTTGAAAACTGAATTGATCCTGAACGAAATCAAATTTCCCCATAAGGTTTCAATGTAAATAAAGTTAATCCATTCTGAACCAATACATTTTTTTAACTTTAAAAAAATTGAAACAAAGGACAGTACAGTACAGTATGAAGAGGAAGAACACTAATCTTGCTTGAGGCAACTTCTCCCTTGGAGAACAGGAAGGTGTGTAGGGAGTAGGTTGTTGTTTAGAGGGAAAGTCTCCCTCCATAAGGACATCAGGAGGATCTCCTACAGAGTTTCCTCTGTCTCAGCTGCAGAGTCAATTTTGGTGAAAATTCTGTCTAATGTCACTTGCTTTTTCCTGCACTATAACCCTCTGGAAATCAAAGATCACATTATCATAGATTAGATTCAATACTCTGTTTGTTATACTTATGTTGGGGTGGTGCTCCTCAAATCCTGGCACTCATTCTATTTTTCCATAATGGATTTTATCACATTACTGTTAACCTCCTCCCTGTCTTCCACTTCCTCAGGGGAATGGTCTTTGAAAAACAGCTTCTGTGCTGCTCCCTCTGGAGTTCAGCAAATTCTTACACTGTCAGCTTCTCCTTAAAGCCCTCAACAAGCTCCTCTATATCTACACCACAGAAGTCAGACACACACTTTTGCCCACGGACACAACCTGTTCCACTACCTGTCCATCAGGCCCTTCAAAGTCACGTTCCTTCAGGCTGAGTTTAAGGTCTAGAACATGCCATTTTCCCAAGCTTTGTCAATGAGGTTGATTCAGTAGATGATATTGAAATGTTTCTTCTAGAACACTTTCAGAGTCAAGAATGTCTCTTCTGCGACATTAAAACACCTGGTGAAAAGCTCATTTGTCTACAGTTTCTTGAACTTGCAGATCACTTGCTGTTCCATGGACTGCAGAAGAGGTGTGTGCATCTTCAGTATTCATATCATCCACCAAGGGTGGAGGGTGGGCCAAGGCATTGTCCATCAGAAAAAGGCACCTTTCAAGCAGTTAGTTGCCAGAAAGATATTTCTTAGTGGTGGGTATGAGCGGCTCCTGCAGTCCTCTCATGAACAATTACCTTGGGACTCAAACTTTCACACTGTCCATCCAACATGACATGTAGTCTGACCATGCTTACATTCTGGTCCTTCAATACATGAGTGTTCTGGGAATGGTACAACCATATTGATTCAGTGTCCTGACTGGAACTTTCTTTTACTCACATCATAAGGGTCAGTCTGCCCTTCATGAGTTTATGCCCTAGCAGTGCCTTTTCCTCCTGCACGTAGCAGGTTCTGTTCAGTATACTCTTTCAGAAAAGCCCTGTTTCATCACAGTAGAAGACTTGTTGAGTGATATATTTTTCTCCCTTCATGAGTTTCATGAATTCTTTCTTGTAGGCTTCTGCAACTGTCTTGTCAGGCCTGGATGACTCACCATGTCTTAACACATTGTTACACGCAACTGAGTTAGAAGTATTATAGGAATCAGACAGGGCTAGGTCCTTCAACGAGCCCGTGCAGAAGGCCAAATACCTTGCAACTTTGGGAGAGATAGAAACCTCCCACTGTGGGCCACGCCTCAAGACAAATGATCAAGCAAATGCACCTACATTCTAAGGATTTATATTCTAAATAGTTTCTATCACCTTGAGGAAGCCAGGCATCACTATTCCAACCCCCTATAAGAAGAGTTACTGCTCTGTATGCATGCCTGCTTATTATGTGACTTGCTTCCCCATTTGTTCCGATTTAATCAGTTTTACCTGAGTAATTAATCTTATTGGTTAACCATAGTTCTGTCCCACCTTATGCTCACCTTGTGAGTTCCCATGTTTTCTCCACCTTGGACCCATCACACCTCGTGGTTTTACTCCATAAAAGTCCCTAGAAAAGACAGAGTCTTTGGAAACCCACTCAGGACCCCTCCTGTCTCTCTCCCAGGCAGAAACTTTCTTTCTTTCAATAAATATAGTCTGCTCTTAACCTCCATTGTTCCTAAAATTTATTCTTTGATTTTAGAGAACACGAACTCGTACTGGGACATCTAGTAGGTTGGGAATTTCATTCCTCTATATCAACATGGTGGATGCCACTTCTCAAACAGGATTTATGAAAACACCCTCTACTGACTTTAAATTCATCACTTGTTGCACTTGTAGAGGGATTTTCTTTACACTGTGTTTTCTCTAATCACTGTGCAATTTCCTGGCTTTTTACAGATCAGAACTTCACTAAAGTTATTCCCTGCCAGCTGTTTTTCATTCAACTACATGAACAAAAGTTTTTCTACCTCTTCCAGCACCTGTGTTTTCTGGTTGGTTAACATTGCTTTTCATTTTACTCCATGAGCTCCTTTGAAGGTGCCTTTATTCTTCAAAATAGTTACG
>RJWT010000347.1:33785-72266 GCA_004365215.1 Cuniculus paca
GTGCTTGCCAGGCAGCCACTTAGGCCGCTGAGCTAGATCCCTAGCCCTTGGGGCAGCTCTTCAAGGCAGCAGCCAGAGCAAAAGAGTAAAACTCAAGCCTCTTCTCTACCCTCAAATTGTACACAGGTCACCTCCCCCCACTCCCAGGGTGGGTGTAGCTCTCACAAAATGTCCTTGCCCTCCTTTGCACAGGATGAGGATATTTACAAAGTAAGAACCCTGGCTCTCTGCTGAGTCTCTCAGTTAACTTCTGAACTGTTCAAGTTGACACAAGGTATCAACCATAGCACAGATCAATCACACAAATACCATGTTCATGCTTTTCTACAATTTTCTTCTTTGATTCAGTGGTTATTTTTTACAATACTTTTTTCTTATCATTTTTGCTGTGCACTTCCTGGTTAACTTCATTACTTCTCTGCACATTCTTTTTACCACCATCCTTGCTCTGCACTTTCTTTAGGGTCATGCTGGATTGAGAAGTACTGTATAGTACTATATATGCTAAAAAAATCACACAAAGAAGTTGCACAGCAAATGTGCAGACGTCTTTCTTTGACTGTGGTCTTTACTGGAGGAAGCCACTATCATGTGTCAGATGGCCACGTTTGTGTTCATGCAGGCAAGATGGTCACAACATGTTTGTCACTTTAAGCAAAGTTGGACAACTGAAGCAAAAGTGCCAAATGCTTCTGTTCACAAATCAAATTGTTTGGGAATGGAAGCAAGAATTGAGGTATTGCTCCATGAAAGTCCCTAGGAAAAAAAAAAAATAAAGAAATGAACTAAGTCATGCCACTCCATTACCTTAGGTAAATCCCATAACAAAGAGCACTTCAAATTTTCACTTTATGTCCTTCTGCTGTGAAATATGAACAATTACAGTAACTAATTTTTAATGAGCTTTAAAATTTAATGCACATAAATGGTCATATTTGTGGGTAATTGATCTTAGGACACTCCACAAACACCAGAATCTATGGAAGCTCACTTCCCTTTTATAAAATCATGTAACATTTGCATATAAATTATGCATATTCTCTAGGATATTTCAAATTTTCTCTAGATTATTAAAAATAACAAATTCACAGTATACTGTTTTATAAATAGTTGTTACACTATATTATTTAAAGATTATAAAGAAAAAATAGAAATTCAGTACAAACACAAATATTTTATATTAATATTTCAGTGTACTTTGGGTATTTCTCCCTGTTTTTGTAGCACTGAGGATTGGACACAGGGTCTTGCTCCATGTCTGCTCAGATCTATGGATGCATAACTCATACCTAATGAAAGGCAACAGAGTGTATATAGAACTCTTTCAAGATTATTTTAAGTATTCAGCAAATTTTAGTTGCTTCTGTTGGTATTTTTATTAATGAATATAAATCTCTACAATATTTCTTTTATATATTCATGAAATATTCACTAAGAATAAGGCATTAATATCTTTCTAAATTAATGAGAAAAAGCTGATGAATGAACTATGTTTATTATATTCAGTTAGAACTTTTGCTTTCTGATAGTGTTTTCTGATTTTGCTGTCCCATGCCAGTCAATATAAGAGTAAAAGGACTTAGGAAGAGAGGTCTTGGTTGACCACTCTCTGTTTTGTTTTGTTTGTTTTTTGCAGCACTGGGAATTAAACTCATGACCATGTGCTTGCCAGGCAGGTGCTTAGGCCCCTGAGCTAGATCCCCAGCCTTTTGGTTGACCACTCTCAATGAATAATAATACACTACTAATAGAGAGCTCAGAGTGCCTCAAAGTCATTAGCAACTGAATCCTGTTAAGGAAGTAATGGTGGATAAGGCAGAATAGCTTGTCCTCCGTGGTTTGCAAAGTCACATATACATAGAGGGAGGGTTGGTAGTCAAGGTAAAATTATGAGACCATCCAAAAATTGAATAGGTATAAACAAAACAAAAATCAAGTGTTGGTGTGCCTACAATGGGATCCTTGAAGTGTGAGTTAGTGACAGCAATTTACTATATACTAGTTAAATACAAAAAGCACCAAAGGAATTTGGATACTGATTTTGAGAAATGAATGTAAAATACACATTGGAAGACAAAGAAGTGATTGAAGAAATGATTTCATATGGCCATAACAGCATAAATCAAAGTTCAGAAAATAAGCAAAACATACTAGATCCAGAAAACCAAAAGTCAAGTGACATGTATTTAAGAGCTTGCACAAAGAGTAGGCAGAGATGAGTTTAGAGAATCAGACTGAGTTTATGTAACAAAGATTCTTGTATGTTGTGCTAAGAATCATAGTAGGGCTTGTTCTCTCCCCCCATAGTCTGTGGTGGTGCTGACTCACAGGGAAAGGCTTGGCTCTGGATTTCACCTCTCCAGCAACCACCATGTGCAGGCTGCCACTGGCAGAGGGACAGCCAGATGCCAGCCCTTTCTGGCTCACGGGCTAGCTAACGAGAAGTGCCAATCCTCCCCGCACCCCCCCCCCACCAAGCGACCAGCTGATCCAGAGAAACACAGGCTCTGATGACAGCTATCAAGGTGAAACGCAATTGGATGCCTGTGGTGCTTCGTTGTTTCATTGACCTTGCAGTTCTAGGGCCAGTGGTCTGATCATCTGTTCAGAAGATAGCAGTACACAGCATAGCATCTGGGAGCGGTCTCCTTCAGCGGGTGGTAGCCATTGTTGATTCCCCATAGTCTCGTTTTGAATTCCTACATTGTACATTGTTTAGTTGGGTTGGGTTTTATTTTCTTTTGCTTTGATTATGTTATATTCAATGGCATGAGCAGCTATTTCAAAGATAGTAAGACATGTTATGGTAGCCATTTTGAATTTACTATTGTCTTATTTTGAAGTTGTCTATTGTATCCATTGTTTTGTTTCTATTGTTTCTATTCTATTCTGTTCTGTTTGATGTTTACTATGTCCAAAGGTATCTGCAGCTATTTTGAAGAACACAAAAAGCAATATGGTAACGATTGTTGAGTTTGTAATATTGTGAATTCCTGTATCGCTTACTCTGGTTTGTTCTGATTGGTTTCATTCTGTTTTATTTTCCTTGGTTTTATCCTCTTTAAAATTAAAAAAAAAAATCATAGTAGGCCCAAAACTATGAAAATTCCTTGTAAACAATTCGGTTACCAATTTTCTCTCAAAGTAACTACACGCTCTTGATTCAATGGACAGGAAGAGTTGCAATTGTATTTTTGTCTGTCTCCTAGGAGATACCCATATAGGCAGTGAATAGAAATAGTATCATAGCTAAAACATTACAGTGTGCACACACACACATAATCCCATCAGGCTGATTAGCCATACAATGCTATCTTTAACAATGGCCAAGAAACACAGGGAATTAGTTAACTAGAATACATTTCACGGAATATTCAGGGTTTCCAGTTGCACATTTGCATCTTTGAAAGGTATAATTATGTCAGATAATATACTGGTTGCTGGAGTTTTACATAAACACTTGTGGTCTAATTCAGAGCTATCTGTACTGCATGGAGCAGCTGTTGGGAGAAAAATATATAAGCTATTAAAAGCAGTCTGAATTAGGTGTGTTCTACTGGCATAAAATATACAATACCTTGTCATTTATCAAGCAGTGCAGTGAGTTACTGCTTATTTATTATGCAAAACGTGTGCCTGGATAAGGTATACAAATTAAGTGGCCTGTAAAAGAGTATGCTACCAATGCAGCAAAAAGCTTCACAGCAAATTACTTTAAATACACATGGTAATTCCAGATAAATTCTGTACTAAAGGACCTCAAATGAGAGATGAATATTGAAGGCCATGACCAGGAAAAGAAGCAACAGGAGTGACTTCCCTTTTGTCACAATGGTATGTTAATTTCACTTTGTGACAGTAAACACAATGCCCCTGGTCTCACTGAGTGGTCATCAGTGTATAGAGGGTGTCTTTCTGACCTATAATTAAGATTCAATTAGCAGAGCAGAGACAAAAGAACTCTTTTGAAATAAGGACTTAATATCATAGGTTAGATTTTTACAAAAGTGGGAAAACTTGGAAAAGTAAAATTAGGAAAAGGATCAAAAACCTTGGCATGGGTAAACGAGCCACCCAGGTGACAGACAGGTGACAGAGACAGGCAGGTACTTGGGCCAGTGGGTGGTCCTTGGTCTTCAAGATTCTTACCTCTGTGAGTTCACAGCTGCCTCTGGAAGAGGGCCTGGAGTTGCTGATAATTATCACGACTGAAATCAGGTTGGAAGCTTGATTTGGAACAGAAAAACATCTTGGATATCTGTCACTTCCCTTTTCTGATGAACCACAACCCCTGATTTATTTTTTAATTGATAAATCATTTTTTGAACAGGTTTAGGTTCATAGAAAAATTGAGCAAATGTACAAAGTTGTCATATATTTCTTTTCCTGTCCATTCCCAATTATTCATCCTATCGTTAACACATTGCTTAGTGCAATATTTTAGTGGCAACTAATGAATGAATGCTTCTCAATTTAATAGTAAAAGTCTGTCATTTACAACAGTGATCATTCCTTACACAGCCCTGTAGATTTGTCAAATGTACAAATATATACAATAATATAGTGTCATACAGCCCATTGTCAATGTGCTAAAAATTCTATGGTCTGTCTAATCAGCATTCTCTTCTTCATTTTCCTGGCAACAGTGTTTTTGTTTGTTTTTTAACTGTTTTTTTCTCTTCCTATAGTTTTGCTTTTTCCCAAAATGTCAAATATTTGGATGGAATCATACAACCTTTGAGCCTGACTACTTTTACTTAACAATATTAATTTAACTTTCTTCCATGTTTTCTCAAGACTTAATAACTCATATTGCTGGATAATATACCACTGTATGGATGTACCATAATTGTTCGACTACGGGAGGCCATTTTGGTCACTCCCTATTACTGACAATTTAAAATAAAATATCCAGATTTTGACAGCTGTTGTTTAATTCCTGCCAGGCAAATTGCATGCATATGAGATGTGACAGAAAATACTATGAATATTTGAATTAAAAAACTCATTACACTGTAAGACACATTATCACTGACTGCCTTAAACATATTGCCTCTCTATTTGAACACACTTTGGTTTTCCTTGCCACTACCTTAAGCAGCTCTGGAAGTTCCCTTTCATGAGTGGTGTTGTGGCTGCCTCTACATTCTGAATCAATTAAAAACATTTACTTTTTGTGATAATTTTGACTTTGGAAAAGAATCAAAAGTTACAAGGTATCAGTGAATAAAGTGAATGACAATACGTTCTAATATTTTTAAGACCATGTCTTTCTTTTCAATGGAACTTGGAGGTGGGATTCAAAAAAATGTACTTTTTATCAAACCTCGTAGACAATTACAGAAGAAAATTTCCAGAACTACTTCAGAAAAAGGCAAGGAAAATTTAAAAAGTCTGTTCAAAGGGACAAGGAGAATTGAGAGGGAGTGATGGTAAAGTGTCTTTTACTGGAATATATTTTTAAAATTTCAACATTAGCCATATATTTTGATCGCAGTCATATAAACATTACTCATAATCCAAGGTCTTGCTATATTATATTATGAGTAATTTGTTCTGGAATGTGAGAAAACGTTTGTGATATATTTTAACTTGATAAATGAACAATATCCTATAATATGAGTAGTATGTGATGCTGAGTGTCACACGATCACAATTCTGCCAATGATTCTCTCTCTCTCTCTCTCTCTCTCTCCCTTTCTCTGTCACTATGGGATTGTGGATGATTGTGTCACATCAACAAGAGATTATGCAGACCTCCGCTGGAGAGAAGGAAAAAAAGGCGGAGGAATGTCTCACTTCAAATGAGATTAGAAGAGGTGTATAGTTTAAGAAACAGTGCAAAATATTATAGAAAAGCATTACTTAAATAAGGCTATAGCAGTGCAAACAATGAATCTGTTTAACAACAAAGCAACATTGCATTTCTGCAAAATCCTCAAAAGGAGCCAAAAGTTAATGTCATTGGCTAGGTGCCTTGTTAAATTTTCATGAAAAGAAAAAGATTCCATTGAGCCAATAGATAGCAGTGATTCTGTTAGTGATATTGAAAGTCACTGTATTGAAAGTCACTGTATTGAAAGTCATACAGTAATCCTCCTCTCTCTTGTCTCCCTCACCCCATCCACAAAAGTTTTCAAAGTCCAGTGCTGATTAATTTATTTTTCTTCATCATATTTTATATTTTGTTTTTTATGTTGTGTTATACTATTGCAATCATTTTGTATCAGTATTTGTGGATCATAGAACAAATCATTTGAATTGCCACTATTTTTTATCAGAAATTCTCTTTTATATACATGTGCTTTGGATTACAAGGATGTTTCCGTAATGAATTATCCTCACAAAGGTTCTATGGTGTGTGTGTGTGGGGGGGTGTATGCCAATAGTAAAGATGATCATTAGAGGAAGGAAAATTCTGGGATCATTAATTACAGGTTAGCAAATTAAAATATTAAAGCCTACCATACTCCATTCTGTTCAGTTTTCAATCAATATACAGTTCCATGAAATAATATAACTTCAAAATAAGAAAGATGCTAATAAAGTCTTGCTTCCTCCCAACAAGATGCAAATATCTTTTATGTTAACAAACACATTAACACATTAATAACAAAGTTCACATGAAATTTATACGGCTTTCCATTATAGTTACTCTTTTTCAAAGTGAATCACACAGTTTGATGTCCTACAACAGAAATCTTGAGATATAATGTCAATTAATATTAAAATGTTTACAATTAGCAAGTGCAGGAGAGATTTAGTTAAAGTATACACAAATATATTCATGCCAAAATTATACAAGTTGTTTCTACAAGTGGCCATGTTTGTAACTCATAGTTTAAAGTTCCCTTCTACTTCTATTATTGTATCCTTCTTTTGTTCTCAGAAAACATCTCATTCTTCATGGTTTCTCAATTAGTAGAGTTACACAAACCTTTGTTCCTGAAGAGAATTGGCTACCAGCAGTCCCACCTGTAGTGGTTCTTATGTGTTTAGCCTCATTGAGTTTCAGCAGAGGACATGGAAATGTTAAAAAGCACCAAGGAGTTCCTGCATTGCAGACACGATATTCTTTGTCCTTACTGTGTATAGCCAACCAACTGAAGATCAAACACTCAAGTGAGATCAATAATGACATATTTTTATCTCTTTTGTTCATCAACATGAAGAACACAAATTCTTTAAGTGACAACCTCACCTTGCAATTTAATAGCCTATTATTATGCCTCCTGGTGAGAACAAAACTTTTTAGAAGCAAATATCTTCAAACCAGCAGAAACCAAAAGTGTATAGAGAAGAAGCCAAGAACTCACTAATGGATCATTAGTGTGAACAGTGAAAGGAGTCACCACCATTCATCTCCTTGACTTTAGATTCATGAGTCTTGGCTGGAGAAGATATAGCACTGTCCACAGTATTTCTGGATAATTCAGAGCACATATACCTTTTAGAAAATATTAGACCATGCATAAGTTATTGATGATCATCCACACTATTATTGAAGCTCCAAACATGCCATTCCAATTTTCCTTTCAGATCCTCTGCTTTCATGTGAAAATGACAGTAACACAAATGAATTCCATGAGCAAAAGTCCTGTTGCACATCACATTTTGTAAAGTGAGTTTGTTGGCAATAAAGACCTCCATGCAGAATACAATGATAATGAATAGGGTGCTCTGTTATTCTGATAATTGTGCTTTGGGCAATACGAACAGAGTAAGTGTCCAGTGAGAATAATCTAAAGCTTAATCTGTGTTGTACACAGTTGAATATGATCACCCTACCTCTTGCTAACTGACACATTGAGAATCAATGTGGTCTATCATGTATGTAGGTTAGACACTCAGTAGTACACATGGCCAGATCATCCTCGAGGAGAGAAAGCCTATGTAGATGAGCCCACACACAGTCTCCAATACATCTGCCATTTTCATTTTGTCTATGTGCCCATTGTATGAGGACAGGTGTAGCCCAGAAAAAGGTTGACTGATGTCCACACTGTGGATCAATTGGTTATTAATTATTAAAATTCTTCTGAGATCATGCAGGTCCTTACATATATTTGTTTACATTATGAAAAATTTGCATAAGAATTTCTTCATTACATGATCATAAAATTCTATGCCAAATTCATCATCTTTAAAACACATGTTGAACTTTCAGCTCAAGCACCAAATTACTATAAAGTCTTGATTCATTCTATTGTCTTAAAATTTCAATCTGCTGGGCCGGGGATTTAGCTCAGTGGCCTAAGCATCTGCCTGGCAAGCACAAGGTCATAAGTTCGATCCCTTGTGTGGCAAAAAAAAAAAAAATTCAATCTGCTCAATCTATCTAATAATTTCAGTTTGCCTCATTGTAATATGAAGAAGAGAAAGTTACTAGCCACATCATTTATCAACTAAGAAAATAAATATTAATAAATGGTTAAGCAAGTAGCAGTACTCAAAAGTTTGCAGTACTCTCTAGTCTGCCCAACTCTCTCCCATTCTGTTTGGGAGCTCATGTGAAAAAAACTGGCTTGCAAAAACTTTATATTATAACAAATAATTGAACCTAATTTACTGATAATGAAATAGCTCAATTCAGTCAAGGTATGTGTAGGTAAGTGATTAATCCCCTCAAATTCGGTTATAGTGTTAGGAAAAAAGGAGGAAGAATGATAAAGTTATGAGATCAACAAGACAGGCTTCTTTCAGAACAAATCTGAGAGGGACTGCCCTGGCCTTGAGACCAGACCAGATCCTCTTATACAGACTATGTGGACTTTTATAGGCTCATGAGGAATGGGGATTTCAGTGGAAGGGGGTTTGGTGAAAATATCATTAACCTGATAACATGTCAGTTTGGAAGTAACTTCTCATTGTATGGCAACATAGACCCTACCCAGACCATTTCAGCAAAATGATCATTAGAACATGGACAAACAATGAAGTTCCCCTCTTTTTGTTTGCTGACAGAAGGGTTTCCTAAAGACAAGTTGATAACAAGTAAGCTTTTTTTAATATGCTAAAGTTTAATTGCTGTAATCAAGACTCAAATAAGTTTCATATACTTTGGGCTATTTTAATCTATGCTCCTCCTCTTATTTATTTAATTTTTGTAATTTATTTTTGAAGAAATTTGGCCATCAGCTCTTGTAGACTTTTCCTGAGTGTGTTTTTACTGACTGAATCACTAATATTTTAGTAGGTTTCGTTGTTCTCTGTATTCTCTGCCAATTGATAAATAGATATAGAAGCTTGATCAATCTTGATCACTTTTTAAATTTTTATTAGTACATTACATTTATTGTGGGAAGTTGTTAGTGTTCAAAATACATTGTAATTCTTTTTGTCTCTTTTCCTGTCCTTCTTCCTTTTGCCTTCTGTCTCTTGATCCCCTTCCTTTTTGCAAAAATTCTGTGTCCCTGTTTCCTGTTATCTATATTTTTTTATGTTTCTTAATTTATTTTTATTTTGGGTTTCTCATATAAAAGAAACCATGTGACATGTAAACTTCTGTGCTTGATTTATTATGGTCTCAGGGTGTGTCCATTTTCCTACAAATGACTCAAGTTCATCCTTTTTTATGGCAGAGTATTACCGCACCCTGTACAAATGGCAATTTTCTTTATCCATTTATCTGTTGCTGAGGAATCATTATTCCCTACAACTATTTTTACAGTAAATTAGAAGGCTGCAACTATAATATTAAACAATTTCAATGAAAGATATATTTCAACTATCATTTTAACGCATTAGAATTCATTCCAGACTAAAAAAAAAAATAAAGAAAATTATGTCCTTGTAAATACTGTCTCAAAAGGCTAACACTTTTGTTTTTACCACTCCAAAGACTTCTCCTTCTTTTGCTACAACTATACTTCTTGAAGTTGAACTCTTTTTATCTCCATAAGTCTTTTGTTGGCAGTCTGACTCTTCTCTCCAGAGTTGCCTGTTCATATCAAAACAGTCTTTTAAATGAAACTTCTAGGAATACTCAATACTAGAGACATAGAAAAGCTAAAATTGCTATTCTGGCATATTAATTAGTTAAGAGACAGAAAAAGACTTCTTGTTTGAGAGACCCATTCTCTACACCGGAGGAAAGGCTGCAATCTGCTCTCGAGAATGAGGAATTGAGACAGAATATTTTAGAGAGTTGGCTCAAAGAATGTTGTCTCTAAAGTCTCATAAGTCATAATTTAGTCACATTTTTAGTGAAGTATTCTGTGTTCAATTCAGTGTGTTGGTCTGTAGGTCTGTTTCTATGAGATTTCTACCTGTTTCCTTATGGGGACTCTCATGACACATAAAATATGTATTGAACTTTCTTCTTGGCAATCTATGATACAAAATTTAGTTTTTGGAATCACCAAGGGCATTGAAAGTCTTGAAAAAATCACTTATTTGGGGGATTACAGATTGTTTCCTAAGAGACTTGACAAAAGCTTGCAGAAAATAAAATTTTATCAAAGTCAGTGTCCTGTATCTCTGCCTGTACTGTGAAATTGAAATGAAAGCACTATTTTATAATAAAAATTATGTAGTCTATTTCTGTCTATGTAATTTTCATGGCTATTTGTGAATTACAAATGTATGATATTTTGCTATGGATTTATAAGAGCTCCTTTTATTTGGCTTAGGGATTATAAATACTCATAAATTAATGACATCTAACCTTTCTAAGAACACATAGTAATGAACTCAAATCCTTTTTTATACTGTGATTTAAATGGGGTTTTGATAAATAATTTAGTTATAGTAATGTTGACAAGAGTCAAAACTATCTTCAGAATTTATTGGTATACATTTTTGTCTGGGCCTATTGTCCAGGTGGATTTATACTCATCTCTTCTGGATGTCAGGTATTAAGGTGGCAAGATTTGATACAAAACCCAGGAAAGTATAAAATTACCTTAAGAAAATGAGCTCTTTGTATAACTCTTCTACAAATAAGACTAATATAATATTGTTGGCTTAAGCAAACATATCTTCAAATGCTTTCACTAAATACAATAGAGACAAAAACAAACAAACAAAAACTTTATGTATGTTCATTGCTTAAATCAAAAAAGTCTAAATTTCACTGTGGAATGAAAGTGCAAATGAAAGTGGAATTTGCTTTTCATGGTCTCCCACAGATCAGACAGCAATGTTTGGAATTTTCCTTGTTAGAGAGATAACTTAATGGAATGAATGACTGCATGGTGAGTGGTTCAGTTTTCATAAATAATCCTGGTAAATTGTTAAAAATAAATTCAGTAAATGTAAACAAGATAAACATTTATGAGTGGACTTCTTGTAATTTATATAGTTTTAAATGTAATAGTTATATTTCTGTGTGGTGCATTGATAACTGCTCGTCAACTTGTAATACCAGCTGAACTGAATCAGAGTGGTGCTGAGCATGGATGGCCCACCTGAGGATTGTTGCCAGTAACATAAAAAGGAGAAGTAGAGAGGAAGAGTTTAGTGTTGTTGGTTCTCCAGGGTGTTGTTGGTTCTTCTGTTGCTGTTGGTTCTCCTGGAGGAGCTTGTCAAGCTTCTTTCCTGATATGAACTTGGCTGTTCTCATTGTCAGAGGAGCTTGGGACCTTGTTGCTGCTGAGGATGGCTGCGGTTCACTTTGGAGGAGCTCTGGTCCTTACTTTACCACTTCCTGGCTCCTGAGGGGAAGATGGTGTGCTGTTCAGTATCCAGGAGAAGCTTGTCATACTAGCTTCCTGATATGAACTCGGCTCTTCTTATTGTCAGAGAAGCTTGGGACCTTGTTGTCACTGAGGATGCTGTAGTACTTTTCAGGGGAGCTCTGGTTCTCACTTTGAGCGTTGCTTCCTGCCTCCAGTACAGAACCCTCAACCTACTGGTACAGATCTTTCATCCCACTGGCATAGACTTTCTAGCTTCCACCACTGACTGACCTTTGGGCCTTCCCAGCATAGATCCATGAAGAAGACTTGCATGAGATATTGTCATGGGCTCTAGGCCTCCAGTTGCGCTCATGAAGGGCATGGTTGTGGGCACTAGGTCTTCAACCGGACTAATACAGGACATTGGCATGGGATTCAGGCCCGCAGTTGAATTCTTTGGATCTTAGTTGTGGACAGATTTCCTGAACTCTTTCTTTTGTAATTGACTTTTTTGGGTGACCATTATAAAATAATACTATGCAGTATATGTCTTGTATATAAATGTTTTCCTTTCAATCCCTGACTACAACACTTTGTTAAATATTAAACACAAAATGCCTGAGTCATTTCTGAGAAAGTGTTATTATTTTGGGACAATGTATCTATTTGTAGAACTTGCATGTACTCATAAACTCTTAGTATATGCCAAACAATTCAAAATTCCTTACTTCCTAGGTTTATCTTTTCCCTAGAAATTAAATTTTGTAAGAGTTAAAAATTATTATTATTGCATGTAACTCTATGTACAGATATGCAGGAAAAAATAATTTCTCGAGAAAGAATTCTGTTGCAAAACGAAATTCATACAGAGGCCAGAAGGAGTTTGAGCAAGTCAGAGATTTGTGAAAGACAAATCCCTCAAAATCAATTTGTGCAAGATTAAATTGGGTATAATTTTTTTAAAAATTCATAGATTTTCTCTAAAAGTTCAGCATTCGTACATTAATATAAAAACAAAATTCAGTCCAACAAAATCAGAAAGTGAATCTGCTGCCAGTAAAAATTTAAAAGCAATTTTAATTCTCTTTTTTTTTCCTTTAAATTTTCTACCATCTTCTGACCTTAACTTCACAGTCTAGAGCAATGGCTTCTTCCAGTAAAGCTTAATGCTGTGCTCTTGACTTTTCTTGATATATTTGAATTATTCTAAATAGCCAGACAATATCATGTAACCTTACAGTTTCTGGCAGCCACACATTCTGGTCCACAAGGTCCTGGCTTTCCTTGCCCGCCTCTACCATATTATGGGGTGTGACCTTAAACATGTCCTCTCCCAGGGTCTGATGAAATTCCAGTTCTGCCCACCAGGCTTTGATTCCAGGTTATCTAAACAGGCTTACCATGAAGACAAACATTCACACTATAGGGAGTTTATTTTTTTAATAACTGACCTAAAAAACAATGATTTTATGTTCTATCAAGACATTTTCTTGTACTTTGTACTACCTTTAATGATTATTTAATTGGTTTTAAAAATTCATCCTTAGATTAAGGAATTTTCACATCTAAATAAATTTCTGTAATTCTTTTTATCACTCTGATTAAATAAAATTTTTTTTTTATCATGGACTGTGACCCTATTTTGATAAAATGTTTTAGAGTGTTTGACATCTTTGGCACAATTCTTTGTGATCTAAGATTTAAATGAAATTATTTTTATATAAGCTAACCTTGTGATTTTTCTTTTTCTTTCCTAGAAAGCCTCAAAAGGCCTCTCAGCTCATAGAGGTAAGTATAATAAATACAGCCCAGCATGACTGTAGTCCCAGCACTCTCTGAGCTGAGGCAAGGGACTCACTATTTCAAGCTCAGTGTGGGCATTTTAACCAACTTTACAAGCTCTTGTCTCAAATTTTTAACAAAATATCTGGGGATGAATGTTATTGAGAAGGCGCTGGGTTTAATAACCAGTCCACACACACACACACACACACACACACACACACACACAAGCACACACTCATCAGGTTTATTGTATTTGGTATGTTGGATTACATAGCAACATCATCAAATAATAAAGTGAGAAGACCACATTTTTAATCTATATTTATACACACATGTTATTGATGTACCCATTCTAAAATTGTATAATACATATAAGTCTGATAGCCTTGGTGTGATGCTATCCCTCAGAACTCTTATTATAAATGCTGTGTAGATTGCAAATAACTTGTTTCTTTATCAATGACTAAATTTCATTGAGATCGTAAGTTTTTATGATCCACAGCCTTGACACTCCTCTAAATGAATTTAAAGTCACATTCATAAAGCAATTCTGACAAACATATTTCAAGGCACTCTTCTTGCAAATCTTAAAATTAATGCATTAATACAAATAACACTTTGAGGGAACAGTCGGTCTACCTTGTGCCTCAGGGAGACAAAGACCTGAGTTATCAGGTGCTATCTGGTGTTTCCTTCTGCTGGAAAAAAAAATTTCCATAAGAGCTCTGCCAACTTTACTGGAAGAGCTCTTCTGAAGTCCTTCTCTACAGTCTGTATACTGCCAGACTTAAAGGCATTGACTCCTGCATCCACATCGCTCATGTTAGAAAGACTCCTACTCCTAACTGTGCCGGCAACCAACAGGTCATTTAAAACTGAAGCTCTTTTGGAGTGAAGGAGATAGTAACCTAAACTGCAATCCTGAGATACTTAGAACAGGCCACTGGGTTTTTTTTTAATCTTTTTAAAAATTATATTATTTTCTTTCTATATGCCTTTATTTCACTAAAAAGATAAGGTTATAATTTACATCTCTCAAATCGTTCCCAGAGGGAGGAAACTTAAGTGATTGCTGAAATCTGTCATCAAGTTATGAACTGTCCATGATGCGAGTGAGCAATTCATTTACTTGATAAGAGGATTCTCTGGTGTTCCACAGAAAATTGTTTCTCTCTGGTTCACTTAGAATATCAAGTTCTTAATTCACATATTCAGAGTCCTTTCTTCATGTTCATTGTATCTAAGTTACATAAAAATTTTCTTCAAGCTAAATTAAAATATTACAAACAACAGAATTCAACCCTTTACATAAATACTTATAACTTGAATGGTCTAAGTGTTGACAATGTCCAACAGTATAATAATTCAGTAACAGAACCTTGTTTTTGCTATCAATGCCTCCTCACAAGTCATTTTTAATGCACAAGGTAGTGTACATGAAATTTCCTGTTGTTCCTTGATGGAGTATATTTTCATCTACAGGGCATCTGACAATAAACCATATGCAAATACAATCTCATGTCTCATTAAATAAAAAATAAAGGGACAATGAATTTTCGGTTATTTCTGGATTCAAGATAAACTACAGAGTTCTAAATGTTGGCTAACATGCAACAAGTCAAAGGATATTCTGTCAGGAGATACATAAATCCTGCTGAAGGAGCACTGGTTATCACATCCTTCTCCTTGATTGGGGTTAGCCATTTCGAGGCACGGTAGTGTTAAAAAATTAATCTCTAGAGCTGACTCTACTGCTAAACCCATTATGGCTCAACAAATTTCTTTAAATGCTTTTTCTAACGTGGGTTTAGATAACATAATTGCTCTAGGTTACATATTAGCTGAGCAAGTAGTCATTTGTGCTACTGCTAACACTACTTCCTATACACGGGTAAATCCTGGAGGGAATCAGAAACACAATTATGAACAAAATGCCACTTGGACTCAAGAAGTCTCAATACATCTGAACTTTTTTTATCTGGTCAGTTGGCTATCTTTAGGATGATGTTTGGAGTGTTCAGCTCATATTCAAACTGGCTTTGTTTTATTATTCTGATTATTTTGCATTATAATATTTAAACTTTGTTCTTGTAACCTGTTCTTTGTCAAGTTGACTCTTTGGATAGGATAAGATTAGCCAATCCTTCTAAACAATTGTTCATCCTTTTGATATTAAGAAGATGAAACTTGACACAATTTCAAATAAAATTTCCCTAAGAAATGTTTTCCTTCTGGTATTTTGTTGTTCAAATGTGGACCAGGTTCCTGACATTGGCTCTCACACATTTCCCTGCTAGGAGGCACACCAACAACATAGCTAGGTCTTTCTCGACACTGAAAAACAATAAAGAACTGACTCCAGGATGTGGGATCAATGGTGCTTTCAAAGAAAACCCTTGATCTAAACAGAGTAGTGTGAAAATTGAGCACACAAATAAATACAGTCATAGTTAGCAAAAACAAAGCCAAAAGATCATGGGGCAATAGGAAATGGTCACATCAGAGATTTTCCCAGGAATGCTTGCTAGGGTGATCCAGCAAACAACTGCCTTTTCAAGAATGTATGTTTTTTTCTTCTTTACAGTTACTTAGTAGAACTAACATTTTCTTTAGACTACCTTTACATAGTAACTTCTGCCACTCAATAATCAGGGTTTGTCACTCCTTCAAATCATGAAAATATTAGTAAGCATCTTTTCACAAATTACAGAGATTCCCTGTCCTAATAAAACCTTCAGTCTTTACTTTATTCTCTGGGCACACTAGGTGTTACCTAAGCTGCACATGTATACCTGAGTTCCAATTATATTCCTTATTCCAAAATAAAGCTTCCTTTATAATCGATTAGTCTTCATATTTGTCTTTGACTTTGGTCTAGCATATGTGTTGATGGTGGGCGAAGTGGGAAAACCTGTCTGTGTGTGAGACGGAATATTTGTAGTACTTAAGTGTGAGTAAGTGAGTCAGTGAAAGTGGGTGTCTGTGAGTGTGTAATGCTGTGTGACCTAGGAAGGTACATGTGGCAATAAAGATGCTACATAGCAACCAACACAAGATATTATTATTATTATTTTGGTACCACGGATCGAATTGATGACCTCGTACTTGCCAGGTAGGCACTTACACCACTGTGCTAAATCCCTGGTGCTTGTCCTTATGAGACAGGGTCTCACTATGCTGTTCAGGCTGGCCTTGAGCTCACTTTGTAGCCCAGGCTGGTCTCGAACTCACAATGATCCTCCTGGCTCAGCCTCCAAAGTGCTGGGATTACAGGAGTATGCCACCATGCTGGGTCAAGAGATTATTTTTTTTAATTATTTAAAAATGGCTAAATACTTCACATATGATTTTCCTTCACAGCTCAAGATTAATTAGAATTTTGTTGTAAAAATATTCAGACCTTGTATACTTACAGCTTGAGACTTAGTTTCTCCTTCTTTTCCCCACATTAAAAGCCAAATATTAAATATATAAAACCACACAAAATTAGAGACTATTGGCATATGGTTCATTGGTTGATGGAAAGGAAGTGGTTCATTCTCATTCTCATCCTAGAAAATCTGCATTTTCTGTCTGAAGTTCAAAGATGGGGTGACTAAGAAGCAAGCCTAATAGTACACTGTGGAAAGACTGTGAAACTCTGGTAAACTTTCAAGCAACTGAGCAGCTGGCTCATACACATCTGCAGGACAATTAATATTCGAGTAAACACATGGCTTTTATCAGACCTTCACTTTTGTTTTTCTCTCCTTTGAAATCTTTGCCTGTGTGAAGAAGAGAGGAGACATGGCTTGATCTAAGTACAACCATAAGTTGAAGGCATGCATCACTTAGAGAGCATCGGATAACAGCATCAATTATTCACAGCATAAAATATAAGGTGTTAATATTTTATCTCGTGTCAGGAACCACATGGCTCCATAAAAGCCAGGTGCTCAAATGAGTTTCATAGGTAATTGAAAAGATGCTGCAGGATACTCAGTGCAATGGGGTAAACATGCAGTTTCCTTTAAACACAAAATACACACAAGCCAGAGGTTCTTGAATCAAATTTACAAAGGTAATTTTTGAAAATGATTCAAAGTAGAGTCTATTTGAAAGATACTCAATGCATGGGCTTTCTTTTTAGCACTGATGGCACAATGCTTTGAAGAAAGCAGTAGGATAAAGAAGACTTTATAAGGACACTGGTGGGAAGGGAGACAAGCCTCCATCACCCCCTCTCCAGACTAGACAGAAATGCAGGCTCCAAAGCAGTGCTGGTGCACTTTGGAAGACCCTACCTGTTCAAAGGCAGAAAAAATATTAGAGATGGATTAAAATGAGTTAAAATGTAATTAATTTATGGAAACAAAAGTTAATATTTGTTCTTTTATTTAAACTGTCTAATCTTTTTCTTTATTGATTTTGCTTTTTGTCTTTTTGAGACAACCTATTTATGCTACCATTACAATCATATTTTTATAGCATTTCCAATATTTCTCAAAGTTCTTTAAAGCTGAATTTTTGGATCTGTCAGTTATTTTTTGTATAAATGAAGTTGTGATCAATTTTATTTGCTCTCCAAATATGTTGTTAAATGCTCCCACACTATCCTTGGGTTAACTACTCTTTTTCTAGGGGTCTGAGAGGCTATATATGTTTTGTTTTGTTTTGTTGTATGGCCTTACAGGTAATGCATGGCCCTTTTTGTTAGGAGGCACACTGCCCACCAAGATCAGTATGGACTTCTCTTTAGGGTTTAACCACGGATGCCTCCTAATGAAATGCCAACTTTACCATTAACTGAATTTCCAAATGCACATAAATTTTTCTTATGGACTCTGTTTTCCGTACTACTCTACTTAATTTATATCAATATCAAGTTCCTTTAATTGCTTAAAGTTTTAAAAATATCTGACGTGACTTCCTCATTTTTACATCTATTTGTAAATATTAGCCAGCCTCTTATATTATTTTTTAAAAAAATTCCATGAAAAGCCCTGTTGAGATTTGACTAATATTTAAGATGTATAGAAGAATGTTGAGAAGAATCAAGTCTTTATATGTCATTCTTGGACTTAGATTTTCAGTTTTATTAGCTTTCTTTTTTTGAGTACCTAGTTAGAGGAACATATTTAGTTTTGCTCTCAAAATATTTTAAGATGAAAATTATATATTTTACAATATACCTTAAATTTTTGCAAGTAAAATAATTTCCTCGTGCTTGGTTTTTTATTTTTTGTTTTGTCATAATTCTACAGAGCACAACTAATGTAGGAATACTCGTAATCTAAGTATTCATTATGTGAGTTAGTATTTACGATTTCCTAAAAAGAACTAAAAATCCTCTAGTGACCTGAAAAGGTATTTTGCTTTCCACTGAAATATTTCTCTTTAAAGAGATTCCTTTCTGGTGTGATTGTTTATTATTGCCCTTGTAGTAAATCTTAGTTTTCCTCTAACTGATGTTATGTGACAAATTAATATAAACAGAGCAAAGAATAATGTTGCTAATATAAAAAAATGAAGGAGTGCTTTTGAACTTCTAGTTGGAGTTAAAAATTATGGACAGAATGTTCAAATAATGCATTGAATAAATATTAATTAATCAACTATTCTGTATCAGGAAAGATTTAATCTTCCAAGAATGTAGCACTGAAGACAAACAAAATCTTTACATGTTATGGACACTGTTTTTCAAAGTCAGATAAATTAACTATAAAATAAAAATAAAATAAAACAACTGTTAGTTAGTTATGATTTTAAAGTATTAACAGCAAATACAAAGCAGAGTAAGAGGACAGAGCAGGAAGACAGAAAAAGGAGTTGAGGTAGCATTCAGAGATACTACACATAAGCAACTGGAAAGCATGTTTATACTTCAGCCATGTAAAAATATCAAAGATGACAAATAATGAAAATAAAAAGTAGATTTGAATAAGAAAAACACAAAGTTCTTGGAGAAAGTGTTGAACTCCTCAAAACTGCTTTTGTAAAATTATTTCCAATAAGTCAATATTAAGTAAACAAAAAACAATGGAATTCTGACAAGTCATGGTTTTATGAAAACTACAATAACACCAGCAATAATTACTACCTGCTGAGTTCTAATTTTTTTTATTTTGAAAAGAATATGACCAAACAAAATAAAACAGAGTAGAGTCAATCACTACAAAACAATGAACATGGTACATGACTTCTAAACAGGGTGAAAAGCAATCAATAATGGCTACCATAATGCCTCTTGTTATCTGCAATATATATTTATCAGGGATAAATAAAATCAAACAAAATAGAACAAAATAAAACAAGTAAAAAATGAAAACAAAACCAAACAAACAAAACAGAACAATGTAAGCAATACAGAGCTTCAAGATACTAGTAAAATAGCAGTGGCTACCATAATGATTCTTGTTATCTTCAGAATAGTTGCCTACACCTTCAGACATATTACAATCAAACAACACAGAATAGAGTAAAATCAGTCAAAACAAAACAATGAAAGCAATACAGGGTTTCTAAACATGATAATTGGACATCCTCGATGGCTGCAATTATTTATTTTGTTATCTTTAAAATAGCTGTCCATGCCATCAAGTATAATAAAATCAGACAAAACAGAATAAAACGAAACCAATCAGAACAATGAAGACAATATGAGTTTCAAATCATGATAATAGATTAACACTGGTCACTTCCTCCTTCCCTTTTTAGATAATTCCTCCCCTTTGACTTTCCCAATATGTGCATTTTGGATCCCACTAACTCCTTTAGTTTGTTATACTAGGGTGATGACACAAAATTCACCCATGTGACTCTGAACCATTTCATCCATGAGCATGATCTCAAGTTGCCTCTATCCACCTACAAGAGCCTTGAGGTTATCTTACTTTATATCTGATTATGGTTTCCACCCCATAAAATGCCATGTCTTTCTTGTCCATTCTGCAGTTAATGGGCAGGCTACCCCTACTTTTTTTCTGGCTCCATGTCACATAGGGCATTGTTCTCTCTCCTTTGACTTTCAGTCTACGAATTTTCTTTCTAGTTAAATGTATTTCTTGTATAAAGCATATTGATGGATCCTGTCTCCTGATCCACTCTGCCCTAAGTTCTAATATTTAAAATTCACCATTACACTATAATAATCACAGCACAAATTTCATTAAATATAAGGACATTAAACAATGTGCATATATATATATGTGTGTGTGTGTGTGTGTGTAATTGCATTTCTCAAAGTAAAATCTAAATTATTAAATACGTTTTATTATTTTGGTTATTTTGCATAAAATGTATTGCAAATTAGTAACATTTTTCCATACTACTTAGACTGGTGTTGTTAATCTTTCGTCCCTACTTTGTAAGTGATACCAATGGGCAAGGCAGTTTGACCAACCAACTCCACCATTAGTAGGATATGTGATTGTATCACATCATTTAAAAATTACCCTTTTCCTGTCTTTGCAACTAACCTGTAAGTATTTCTTCTCCAGGTAAGCATCTCTTTGCCTTACCAGGGGATTTCTATGCATTTGTCTGTAAACTCTTTTATTGAACTGATATTTATTCCTATTTAAAATGATACTGTTCATATTTTTAGAGGCAGTATCTGCTCTAATCTTTCTGGGGACATCATTTTTTAGAAGTTTTATTCTCTATTGCATATAAATATTTCACATCAGAAGCAGCATTGAATGTGAAACTTGGGAATTCAATCTGGGCCTATATTTTATCTTTAGCTCTAAGAAGCTATAGAAATTTGGGGAAACTGCTATGTGAGTCAAGCTCTACCCAAAGAAAATCAAATGTTAACCATAAATAATAAAGATCAGTTTTTCACCGGGGATGAAATTCATTGGTGGTGAAACAAGGTGAGAGATCAAGGTATGGGAAACAAGAGGACTGCAGTAGTATTTATAGGAAAGAGACCTCTATTCTTGCTTGGTAGGAAAAACAAGGTGGTATCGCTGCAAGAGTCTATACAGTAACCTGATAGCAAGAAGCAAGAGGGATGAATATGCTGAGAAATGACCTTCACCTTGGACACTCAGGTGTCTCTCAACAAAGTCAGCAGCTACAAGACACATAACTTGAGGCACAAAGGGGGAAGAGGGAAACATTCTTGCATTTCTTATATCATGATTTTCACCCTGTTTTTAGTGCCTCCATTAGGGAGAACCCTCTTGAGAGAGATTCGACATAGATACTTGAGAGAGATTTGACATAGATATGTGACCTCTGTTTAGGATCACAAGAGTGCCCATTAGCCTTTAACATGGGGAATGGACATACTTAACTCATGCTCACTAAAAACCACTACCTCCTCATGCAACTGTGGAATGTTTCTTTTCCTCACAAATACCTCATCACCACACCAATGGCTAATGGATCCTAGTAGACTACTGATAACAGAACTGAAAGTGTCAGCCCCTATTGAAAGAATTTCTAGAAAAGTCTCAAAACAATAGGAGGAACAAAAGCAAGAGCATGGGGAGAATTCTAGCCACGGATACCCAAAGTACAAAGACAATAAGCGCATCCATATTCTGAGCCAGATAAATGTAAAAATCTCATCCTAAATGCTTGACTATTTGAATTGATTTTATTCAATGCATTATGTCTGAGTTGGAAAGAAAAAAACACTTCAAGAGATGATAAAAGCAAAAAAAAAAAAAAAGAAAGAAAATAACATAAATAAACCTGAAGTGAAAAGCAAGTGTAGTGATTATACTGATACACAGTGGAGATGCGGGGATTATGAGAATAAAAATTTGAAATCACAAATCACTAATGAGTTGAAGAATTCAGGTGGCAGTTATATGAAAAGATACTGAATGACATGGTAGGGAATTGCAAATGAAAACCGTGAAAAAATATTATATACCTCCTGGAATTGTTAAAATTCAAAATACCAGACCTCCCGTGTGTTCCTGTGGATTTGGGTCAGCAGGAAACTCTCACAGTTTGTTGGTAGGAATATGTATAAGTCAGCATTCCTGTTTTTGAGATACAATACCTGATACCCACAATTTAAATGTGGAGAGGTTTAATTTGGCTCACAATTTGAGGAGGTCTACTGACTCCAAGGCAGAAACAGCCTGGTGGAAGGGCATGGTGGAACATAGTTCATGGTAGCTGAGAAGCAAAGCAGAAAGACATTATGCAAGAGGTAGGAGACAAGAAACATAGATACCAAGGCCAGATTTCCATGAGCTACACAGATACACACGGAAGTGTGTATGACTAATCCCCTCTGCCATCTGTGCTGATCTAACTGACAATCCACCTTAACTGTCAGAGTACAAAAGAAGTAGTTAGTTTGAAACAGTCTTAATATCTTCTTCCTAAATAATAATAATCTAAGCATAAAATCATACAATAATGCTCCTGGAAATTTAATCAAGTGAGTTGAAAAAGAATGCTCACATAAAACCTTACTGTGAATATTCACAACAGTTTTATTCAGATTTTCAAAAGTTGAAAACAACAATGAGCTGAACAGATAAACTAACATTCATGCATTTATTCATTGAGCTATTATTCAGCAATAAAAAGAAAACACAGTAATCGGTTAATTTTAATAATAATATAATCTAATTTATAATTTAATACTTGGATATATGACTTTGCTGATAACAGAACTGAAAGTCTCAACTTGCACTGAAAGAACTTCTAGAAGAGTCTCAAAATAATAGAAGGAACAAAATCAAAAGCCTAGGAAGAATTCTAGCCACTGACACCCACAGTATCGGAGACAAAGCACATCCTAATTCTGAGCAAGGTAAACATAAAATCTCATACTAACAGCTTGACTATTCGAGTTGATTTTACTAAATATGTCATGTCTGATATATTTCATGAAGAATCAAAATCTATCTCTCCATCTATTAAATTAAAGCTTGACCATGTCATGTGACATGTTCAATAATTTATTAATATGAAAAAACCCAAGATTTGATATGTACTGGTAGGTTTTTCCTACCACAGAAAATTAATTTGCCAAGAGAAGGAAACTAATCTAGTCTAATTCAGAAAAGATTACACAGATCAGTGATAAGCTATCCCAGCTCGGGGATCTTGGACCAACCCACCTACAAGCTAACTGAGACACCAAAAGATACTCCGAGTGAAACAAGCAGGAAAACCAACCTGCTAAACTCAGGCTGCAGTGATAATCTACAAATGTATATGTAATTGAAATTATTTTGGGTAAATCTAGAAGTTTGTGTGATTTGTCATCTAGGAATAGGTAACCAATATGTTCACACAGTGAGTTTTGGTCACAGATCTTATAGCATTTGTGATCTTGAGGCAGTAACTTCACAATATGTTCCAGTATTTTGTTTGGTTTGGTTTGATTTAGCTTTGCATTTTTTTTAATGTGAAAAAGCAAGATAAAATTTATTTTAAGTGTAAACTTATACAGTTACATCTATTGTGGATGTTACTTCACAATACAATGAAATTTACTCATCATATCAAACATACTGACTCTGTTTAAATTCTCTTAAAAATAATTCATTGACATATATGGACTAGCTTTAAGTTGATATTCATGTTTAAGAAAAAGGATAGAAACAACAAAATTTCAAAAAACTGGTAGGAAATTAACACTACTTAATATATTGCATTTGTTATCTTAGAAGTAGTTGCTCAGATTACAAGATTCAGGCATAAAAACTGATCAATCAAACAATGAAAGCACAAACTGTTCTTTTTAATGAAATTACAGAGATTAGTAGTATAGTTATGATCTTCTTTCTTTTCTCCTTTCCCCAAAGTGTTCAAAAGGAAAGAACAATTAGCTTTGGTTTTGTTTTCAAATGAAAATTAAAATAGAAGTGGAGAGAGCTGAGGGAAGCTTCCCTCATTTCTAGTTTTATTCAAACTCTGAAATTTCATGATTATGAAGAAGTGTTTCATTTTTTTCCCATTTTTTTCTTGTCAGGATATTCAAAGATGTTGTTCACATTCCTAAAAAAATCTAACTTGGAGGAATTTGTTATCTATCTGTCCTCTTATATAGTGTTGAACTCCTATAAATGAAACTGATATAGGGGAACGAAATTCCCAATTTGCTGATGTCCAGTATGAGTTCATGTTCTCTAAAATTGAAGAATGAATTTTAGGAACAACGGAGGTTAAGAGCAGAATGAATTTATTTATTTATTTATTTATTTATTTATTTATTTATTTATTTATTTATAGAAAGAAAGAAAGAAAGAAAGAAAGAAAGAAAGAAAGAAAGAAAAGGAGAAAGAAAGAAAGCTTTTGTCTGGGATTGAGACAGAAAGGGTCCCAAGTGGTTTGCTAAAGACTTTGTCTTTCTCGGGACTTTTATAGAGTAAAACCACAAAGCTAGGCAGGTCTAAGGAGAGAAAAACATGACAACTTGAAAGGTAGGCATGAGGTGGGACAGAACTATGGCCAACCAATAAGATTAACTGCTCAGGTAAAATTGATTAAATCAGTGATGAATGGGGAAGGCAATCACTTAGCAAGCCAGCATGAAATGAATACAGAACAGTGACTCTTTCTGTAGGGGGTTGGGATGGTCACTCTTGGCTTCCTCATAGAGATGTAGTTAGAATATCAATTCCTAATGCTTATCCTTAGGAAGAATGTGGGTGCATTTGTTTTATCTTTTGTCTTCAGGCCTGGCCCACAGTGAGAGGTGCCTTTCTTCCCCACAGTTGGAAGATATCTTATCTTGGCACTGGCTCCTTTGAAAGCTTATCCCTGTCCTATAATATATCTATTTAACTCAGTTGCCTGTAACAAAATGATCTCGAAATACTGATGTTTAAAAACTTATGAGAAGTTCAAAGAATGATCAGAGGACACAGGGGTATCAATGTTGATGGAGTGTATTTCTAATGTCATCACTGAGCTTACTACAAAAAGGACTTTTTAAAAAATCTGAATGATTGAAATATGAATACCAGTCCTAAATCTCTATCATCTGCAGGAAATTACAGTGTGTGTTTTCTGTCCATAGTGAAGGATACATATAAACATGTGAGAATGTCTTCTTATGAATAGAACTCAGGGAGACAAATGACCATGAAGTAGTATTTCTTAGTCATTAAAGTTGTTAAAGTAGAGAAGAAAACATTCCAGAGTATAGAGCAATTGTACATCAATAGAGTATTTTAAAATATACCATAAAACAAAATCCAGAAAAAAATGAAATTCAATTGACAAGGTATAGATTCATAATTAAATGTTCATTGACTATGCTGTTATAACAGTCAAAAAAATTTATATGCAGTAGTGTAAGTTGAAAAATGAAAATTAGTTGTGTAATTTTCAAACAAAAGCAGGACCCAATTAAAAAGGAAAGATAAAATGAACACAAAATGTATAATAATGGTTATTTTGGGATGCAAAGCAGTTGAAAGAATATCATATGAGGAAATCAAGTTTTTAAATATTCTGGTAGCTTTAATAGTGTTTACTATTTACAGAGAATGAAGGATGTACAGCCTCAAGTAGACCAATGAAGAGAGTATCATGTATCGAATTTTATAATTAATCTTTGTCTATGAATCTTTTGATCTTAACTCCAGAAGAACAAAAAATAATGAATGATATAAAACTATGTAGTTTCCTAATTAGTACTAGAAAAATATATGGAAGTGTATATTCAGGAGTTCTCTGATGCTATGTAACAATAAACAGTGTTGGGGTTGGGAGAAGAACTATATGATCCTGGACCTTTTCTTCATTGGCTCCCAGATACCCTATGAATTCTGTGATAAATAGAGTACTTTGGAATATATGAAGCCATTAATTTCAGTTACCATATAGTTTATTGCCAATCTTCATACACTTGATATTTATTCTTCCTTTGCCACTGTATTGTGACTGGCTCATGATTGGTAAGTAGTAATAGATAACACTTATTGAATATTTACAAGCACTCACTTTTCATAGGATCATTGAAACATCACAGTTACTCCTTCTTTATCTGTACTTTATAGATGAGAAAAAGACTCACAGAAACTAAATAAATGTCCAAGATAACATTGCTGAGGAGTAACAGAAAGGAATGACGTGCCAGGCAGTGGGCTACAGAGAACCACATCACCCTCTTTCCTTTGGTGCCACAGGTCCTTAAAAATATTGAATGTGTGGACGAAAGAAAACAGAGTCCTCCATGCACTGATTCAAAGGGAAACCTCTTCCTTCAGAAAGGTTGTGTTTATAATCCCCAGATTTCTCCAGATGAACTCCAAGTCCTCACTTGTTTCTTTCCTTTAAGATTCCAGCAGCATCTTACCAATAGTCACACACAGAAGATAGAACATTGTCTCTGAATATTTTTGGAACAAGTGAATAGCTTCACGAATGTCTGTTTCCAGGGACTAGTATTTGAGGCTGCAGTGGTTTTAGTAAGAAAGCAATTTTCCAGTAAGTAAATGTGTTGTTCCCTTAAGGATATCAACAGACACTGCCCTTGGGGCTTAGATGACCTGAAGCCATTAGCTCTCAGTGCCTGTGCCCGAATGCATCCATCAATAGAAACACCTCTGGCAACCCATGTTTTTACTTAGAAATATATACCCAAGAGGAAATGAACCACAGCATCCAGGATTAGATAGTATCTAAGTACATAAAGTGTCATTACAGACATTGGAAAATGCAACCCCATACATCTGCCCCAGACAGGTACTGAGGTACTAGATCCCCCAGTCCTTGGGAACAGACCAAGTCTACAACTGCTGTAGCTATGTGTGGCACAAGGAAGAAATTATAAGGGATGCTGGAAAGGTTGTAAGCAGACAGTAAGCCCAGCAACGCCACTGACTGACAACATATGCATAAGTAAATGACTTACTTAGTCTCTTAGAGACTCAGTTGAGTAGCATTTAAACTGAGAACCACATATAAACTCATATAAACCCATATAAACCCAGGAGTTTTTTAAACTAAATAAGATAAAATGAGCATTAATTTCTCTTCTCTTCCAAAAAAGTTTTGGAGTGGTCACCTACAACCTCTTTACATGCATAACAAGATATTTGTGGAAAACATGGCATGAGTCTAGCCATAGCCTCAATACAGAGAAGCAAACAAAATCTTTGTAAATGTACATCTCAGAAGGAAAAATGACAAAAGACCCATATATATATATATATATATATATATATATATATAGGCAAACATACAAAATTATGGTACATAATATTGCTTTGGGAAAAACATGAGTTTTACAATCAGGCATAAATTTAAATCTTTTTTTTTTTTTTTTTTTTTGCGGCACTGGGGATTGAACTCATGACCTTGCGCTTGCCAGGCAGGCACTTAGGCCGCTGAGCTAGATCCCCAGCCCCGGTATTTTTGAGATAGGGTCTCACTATGCCATTCAGGCTGGCCTTGAGCTCACTTTGTAGCCCAGGCTGGTCTTGAACTCACAACGATCAGCCTGTCTCAGCCTCCCGAGTGCTGGGATTACAAGCATGAGCCACCACGCCCAGCTAAATTTAAATCTTGACACTGATTTTTGTGGTATTTGGTGGTCACGTCAATTAATAGCTGTGCCCTTAGGGTTGCCTCCCAAGTTAAACAAGATAATTTCAGTGATGGGGTACACATCAGAGTCACAGTAGATTCAGTTAATGCAGATTCCTTTCTTCATGCCCATGACCCTTAGTACAGCTGGCTAATGTGGTAGTCATTCAGGGTTTTTGATGCCTTCTCCAGACCTGTGAAAAAACTGTGGAAGGAGAAGTGATTGAAATGGGTGCGAGTAGGATGGGACCTTGAAGCAACAGTTCCAAGGCTCCTGGAATGCATAGTTAAAGATTAGAGCAGATCTGTGGAGGCAACAGCTAGAATCAACAGTTAGTTAAGATTTCTGCTCTGGCCATTGTGTTCCTCTTGCCCTCCAATAATCTTTCTGCCCAATAAGATTGCTTGAAGTAGGTGGACATGTGTCACAGCCATCCCTTTCTGTCCCTATCCTTTGACCAAAACTCCTGTATAAATGTTTATTTTCTACATCTTTGTTCTTGCATCCCTGAATTGCAAATAAATAGCCGCAGATGCTTCCGCTAGAAGCTTGAGTGTTTCTCATGGTGATGAGTCACCGTGAAGTAGCTCCCCTAGGCTTCTCCCTGATCTGATGCAATCTTGAATCTGAGTAATCTGTCATTCTCTGCCATCCTCTGTGCTATCACAGTTGTGCACTGTAATACAGACCTAGCCTCCTTCCAAGTCCTGCTTGAGCAATCAGTCTGCACAGTTGGTTTCATCCTTCCTCTGGACCCAAAGAACTGTGAGTTGAAAGAGGCTCTTCATATAAACTCATACAAATCTGTACGTAGGCAAAACTTTAGAAAGACTTGTGGCTCCCCTACTTTAAGGGATGTGCAACTTATATATGTAGTAAATGATGCTACATTAGTTATTACAGTGATAATTATTATGCTACCTTTTCAAGTATAGAATGCTTATTATTTCATACTCTGTGGTACTTATCAATCCATGGCATGTATGTTAGGATTAATCATATATATTCTTCATATACATATGAAAACTTCTTTAAAAAAACCTTTTCTAAATTCAAAGTCTTTTTTTTTTTTTTTTTTTTTTTGCAGCACTGGGGATTGAACTCACGACCTTGCGCTTGCCAGGCAGGCACTTGGGCCACTGAGCTAGATCCCCAGCCCTTAAATCCAAAGTCTTATCTGTTTACCCCAGAGCCACTTCATCCTACTTTATTCCTTGAAGATACATCTAGACTTCACCAGAACATGAATCACACCACTTTTCTTGTCTTCGATTTTCTTCTTTTCTCAGAGGACTCTTCTTACTTCACCTCGTATCTTCACTCTACATTGCCACCATTTTCAAGTTCGATTATTTAAGCCTGATGGACCAATCTCACAAAGAAAGCATCAGAGATTCACAACACCCTTCTCATTCTCTGCTGACCCCAGAGTTCATTCACGTTGAAGAGTCTAGGAAGGGTGGACACAGATCCTAAGACGTAATAAAACTGGGCTCCTGGAGGACTAGGAAAAACAGATTGGAATTGATGTATTCAATAATTTACATTTGGTACCAAGTACTTAGCACTAAATAGATCAATTTAACATGTATGTATGTGGATATAATAAATTTAGATACATAGAAATAACTGGAACTTAAAGATGATCTTCATTCACTCCTATTGAGGCTTGGCTTGGCTCACAGTATCCCAAACCAGGTAATATCATCCTAGTCCGGCTTAGCACCTCCGATAATGCATTGCCTATTTCCTTGGCCACATTTTGTTTCCTTTATAAGTATTTCTCCAAAGAATGTTCTTCATCAGGATGCTATGGATTTTTGTTGCCTCCAACTTTTTACCTTTGATCTTCATGATACTTGACCTTAGAAATTTAACTCATCTTGCATATGACCACTGTTGGAATTTTGGAGGGAGACCTGAAATTCATCATCAGACAAAGAGTGCACCATTCAAGCACTGTACTTTTATTTAGGTGTTTTAAGCATATATTTAGTACTGGACATTATAATGTAGAACAGAATTATAGGTGCTGATTAAAAAACTGTTATCTGGAGAAGGTAATATTTTAGATATAGGGAGAGACTGAGAAACAAGTAAAGTATGCTACATTAGTATAGATTGTGTTGTAGAGGAAGTAAACAAAAAGTGTCATAGAAGAAAATAGAAATAATCATTTCATTGCCAAGTATTGAAACCTTTGATACTCTTAAGGAAGAAACACCCTGGAAACCAGAATGTTTAAACTCAGGTTAAGTAGAAAAGAAAGAAATCAACCAAAGCAGCACCCCATAAGCACCACAAAGTGCTCTGGTGTCTGGATAATAAAATGCTTTCATATTTGTCCCTTTTCTATCAATAATCTAATTGGTAAATGATGTGTGTGTGTGTGTGTGTGTGTGTGTGTGTAGACAGAGAATTTTAGGGCACAGGACAGCTCATAAATAGAGACAAGGTAAAGAAATATGGGTTGTACTTTTCACACTCAAGTCTCTTCCACAACTGGTCAAAGTGTTCTATTTCTGAGTGACGAGGTGCCCACGACCATCTGTCAAGCATTGCATCCACCAATACTTACACGAGTAGTTTAAATTAGGCCCAGTCTCCAAAGTCATGTTGTGCTTCTGAAACACGTTATATTGCTTACAAATTTTTTCCCCCAAATTACTCCCTGTGTTGCCAATTTAAGTGGAAGCAGCAAAGAAAGTAGGCTCTGCCTCTTCTGTGCCTGGGAAGGAGTAGCCTAGTTCAGCCCCTTCAGAACACGACAGGTCTGAGTTCAAGTTGTCTCTTTGCTATCCTTTAGTTCTCTGATCTTGTTTAAATCACTTAAATTCTCTGAGTTTGACCCTCATTAGAAGCCAAAACTATGGGAAATGCTTTTCTAACAATATTGAGTTCGTGTGTCGTAGTGTGGTCAAGGCCGTATTTTCAAACCATCATTCTAGCCCTAGTCTGTCTTGGCTAGAGGCAGGAGCTTGTCATTGAGAAACACTGTAGGTAAGTTTCAGAGTCTGTTTCAGTTTTCTGTGGATAATTTTTTTTTTTTTTTTTTGCGGCACCGGGAATTGAACTCACAATCTTGCACTTGATGGGCAGGCGCTTAGACCGCTGAGCTAGATCCCCAGCCCTGTTTTTCTGAGACAGGGTCTCCCTATGCCATTCAGGCTGGCCTTGAGCTCTCTTTGTAGCCCAGGCCGGTCTCGAACTCACAACAATCCGCCTGTCTCAGCCTCCCGAGTGCTGGGATTACAGGCGTGAGCCACCACGCCCGGCTCTGTGGATAATTTTACAGAAAGTTTGGATCTTCTGACACGACTGGGCCACTTGACTTACATAGCTCAGAAGCAAATGCAAGCAGTTTTGCCTGTATGCAAAAGGTAGAGTCAGCTCAACTTTAGAGGTTATATGTTACTAACATTTGGATGATGAATAGAAGTTTTATGAGTAAGGAAATGAGAATGAAGAATTCTTTGAAGAAGGCAAAGAGAAAACAGAACTTCAAAAGCACAGAATTATATACTTTATTAGGAGAAGGTGTAATTATTTTAGAAAGGTTGACATGCACAGGACTAAGAAAAATATGCTGTGGAGTTGGAGAAGGTTAAATGCAGACAGCAATAAATGTAGAAGTGAGAAATAAGAGTAAGGTCAGACTATAAGGTTTTAATTTTGAACTATACACTATTTATTTTCAAAGTAGTTCAATATACCTAAAAACCTCTAAGCTACAGACTCCTAAAAGGAATTTTAACTGCTAGGTTCAACACTTGATCAGTATCATCTTCAAATCTCAGAGCACAGATTGCACTGCACTCTTTCCTTCGTCTCGCTCAGGTCGCAAACACCTGCTTTTTTCCCAACGTTCAGACCTGCTTCTTTCCATGTTCCCTAAGATTTTAATTTTAAGTTCTCAGACCTCCTTCCTGGCATATTTCTTCCCAGAAAAGCTCAGTGTTCAGTGACTCTGCAAATCCATTTGTCTGAAAGGCATCTTTTCCATGACACTTTACTTCTCAAACTTGCACTCATGTACCTTGTTTAACACTGATCACTGTTTCCTTAGCACCTGAGATGAAAAGACTGACTAGAAGATTGTCTTTGGGTAATCGGTTGACTCACATTTCTTTTAAAGTCTACTACAAGGCACAAAGACTAATTTATCCAATTTCTTACTCTTTCAATAGCATTTTAACCATTTTCTAGGCCCATGTCACCCATTATCTTTATTTTCTCTGAAATATTCCAATACTAATAAAAAGTGATAGCCCATAGGTATTAAATATCTTCCTTAGGAAATTTTTAAGGGTCACTTTAACCCATATCAGGGAAAATAATTTGCTGGTTGTTTTGGTTTGGATCTGGAATGTGCCTCCCCTTCCCCAAGCCTCATGGACTTATAGACCAGACTTCTGGAAAGTAATTAATTGCATCTTGGGATAGTTATAGCCAACTGATTGTTGGGGTCCTTTCTCTCTCTGCTTCTCGTCAGTCAGAAGGTGTGTGTAACTTTCCTCCACCAGATCCTCTCTGGCTTGGAACCAGTCATGACTAGGGACTGAACACATGAGCTAAAATAAATCCTCTTTAAGTTGTCCTGTTGAGTGATTTGTCCAAGCCCTGAGGAAAGTGACTAAGACAATTGGACTTCACGTTCTGCATGCCTATGTTGTGCTTATATGTAGTAAGATGAGCCATTTAGAAATCCTTCTGTTCTACGTGTTGCTTATCTTCTCACAAACATTCCACATTTTTCACAGTAGTTTTTATTCTTTGGACAAACAAAATAATAATATTATATGGTTTTCCCAATGTTTCTGACCTAATGAGTGGCCAGATAATTGTGGGGAGAGGACAAGGTGAACTGAACATTATTGCCACTAAAGTATACTCTGCCATGATATTTAAATCTCTTGTCTTTACGTTGTTCATTCTGGATGCTGGAATTTTGGATATCTTTAATCTTGCTACCTGCGGCATTAAGGATAAGAAGGCAGCTCATTCCCTTAGAGTTTGGTTTTTCCCACTTACCTCAGAAGGAAAAGAACAATGCACTGACCATACTTTTCAATTGGAGAGGAGTCATGATGAAGTTCTTGGCTTTGGGTTTTGCAGTACTCACTAGTATAAGTGGAGAATCAAAATCATTGTCAGAAATATTCTGGAAAAGGCAAACATGGGATTATAGTCAGTATAGAGATCCAAGGGTAATATGCAATAAAAACTTTGTAATAAGAAGCATACTATGGGGCTGGGGATTTAGCTCAGCAGCCTAAGCACCTACCTGGCAAGCACGAGGTTGTGAGTTCGATTCCTGGTGCCCCCCCAAAAAAGTAGCACACTATGTAGAATGTACTGTAGGTTGAGATTGGAGCCAACAGTGAATTCAAACATTGTGTTTTCAGGCCTATACCAGGAGGCTGAAGTAGAAGGGTTGTAACTTCTAGCCCATTCTGGACAAATTAGTAATTTATTGAGATCCTGTCAAAAAACAATACATAAGATATGGCTGAAGATGCAACTCAATGAAAAGCCCTAGCTTTGATCCTCATTACTCTGGGGAAAAAAAGAAGAAGAAAAGAAAAGAAAAACAAAAGAATTCAACAATGGGGCTAAGAGAATGAAGGGTTTTGAAAGTAGCAGATCTCTGTTGAAAAACTATATTAATTAGTTTTATATGTTGTGTTTTGTGAAGAATGAGTTTCTTTTGTTCAAATAAGAATGCTTTAAATGTTGACTAAGAAAGTAAGGTTTTTACTCAACTTATTTAAAGAATAACAAGCTGTTTGATCCTGTTAGTGTTAGTATGGGTAAGTAGATATTTGTTAGCTGCTGGAGGAGATACAGATTTATATAACTGCTACATTGGAACTGGATTTTCAAAATATATTACAATACAAAATTCACACAGAACATATAGCTTAAAATATTCATTTCTTCAGGCCAACTTAGAGGCAAACAAGAAAACATGTATAATTAGGAAATACTTATTAATGTACTGTTTATAATATTAAGCATTAAAATATCACCTGAAAACCTAAAACAGAGAAAGAGGCTAAGGAGACAGATATATTCATTTTTTTGTAAAATCACACAATAGTTAAAAAATAAATTATATGTATTTATATAAAAAGTCATCCAGGATATATAACTGAGTGACATGTACAAATGCAGTCATATGTACAATGAAATGCATATCTATAAAGACAAATAAATGTTCACATAATAAATGCCTAATATATTTTAGGAAATATATATAACCTACACTCAAAAGTTCTAGAAGTATATAAAATAAAATCAGAGTAAGAAGGAAGTCTTGTGGTAGTTACTGCATGAGAGATTCTGTTATTGACTCCAATTCTTTGCTTATGTCCTGGAGCATGAGACTTTAATGTCCTTTGCACTAATAGGTCAAGTATTTATTCTTAATACTCCACTCTGATTTTATCCATACCTTCTTTGGCCAACACAGTGAGGTATACATGTTCTGAGACAAGGGCCTAAGACTTAAGAAATATGTTTGTGCTTGTCCTCTTGCCATCTGCCATTCTTGAGATGAGAACATTCTTGTGATTGCTCTTTAGACACAAATGAAAGGTAACAAGTCATAGGAATCAGAGATGCTGATTCAGTCTTGAAGCAGAAGTGCACAACAAATTTCAGACACACTGACCTCAGCAACCTGTGCGTGCATAAGTGATAATAGATTGGTGTTCGAAGCCACTGAGGTTTGACCTGGTTTAATAAACAGCATCATCGTAGTTATGGACTGATTATTGCAAAAGTGTGTTCATTTGTATCTTATTTATGGTGTTTATCTGAAAAATAAGGAAAATGACAAAGGACAAAAAAATTATGTATGTATAAAATTACAAATATTAATGGAACAGCTGGATATTTTCTTTTTAAGAGGCTCTCTTATTGCATGTGACAAGGGCAGTCTGCTTATTATAATTCAGGTTAGGAAAGAATAAGAATAAGATGTACACTAAGATTTGCATAAATTTTGGTGCACTTGTATAACTTTTACATATACTGTAAAATAGAAAATATGTTTGATCACGCACCTCTTTGCACTGCTAGAATTTAATATCTCTGCAGGCAAAATATAGGAAAGGAATTTACCCCAAATTTTCTTATCCTAAAATGCAACATCTGTCTCCCAAGTGTCACTGTGACATATGGTTTTGCTCTATTCTACATTCCTTGGTTTTTTGGGTTTTGTATGCTGCTCTAAAGAAAAATGAAAGGTAAGTTGTTTTAACATATTTTTCTTAGAACCTGATAGTTTCCAAAGTTTTACCCCTCAGAATGGTAATCACTTGTTGAAAATTAATGATAATAATAAACCACTGTAAGGTAATATTCTTGTATCTTACCTTTCCACAGGGCCATTGCTATGCCATTTATTTCACAGAAGAAAACAGAGTACACATTTAATATTTCTTATAAAAGAAAACTAAGAAACATATTTATTGGGTTCAAAGCACTTGGAAAGCTATGGGCAAGAATATTTCATGTAATTTACAAGCAGTGTGACATGGTTGAAATAACCAGACAACAGTGTCTAAAGGATCTTGGTTGAAATTCAATTGTGTTTCTAATCAGCTGTGGACCTTTAAAAATGCGTTACCTTCTCTGAGGCTACATAACTAACTTCTGAAATGGAAAATTAATAACCAGAGTACACCTCAGTGGATATTACAGAGCATTAAAAATAAACACAAAGGAAAGTTTCTGAAAACATACAGGATATAATACTAGATAATCAGTGGTCTACTCTTTTCTAGAGAGCAATGAGGTTCATTTTATCGATCACATTCTATAGATAAAATTCTAGAGCCCAAAAATGCAGAGAATTATTCAATATTATTATGTTATGCTCTGCTGCATGATTAAGGGTTTTTTACCTTGCCATGTCTAATCCTGTCAGAGAAAAATTTCTCTAGTACTACAGACAATTGGAATATTAGAATACTGAATACGATAGTGTGAGAAAAATGTCACACAGGGGAAAAAAAAGTTTTCAAAGATTAGACCACTGTGTAAAACCCTGAAACCTAAGGGAAAGAAAGAAAGCCTGAATACCACCACTGCCTCCTTTCCATCCAAGGAAAACTTCTCTGTTGCAAAACTGGTAAAGCACAGGCATGTCACTGAGCTGAGGTACACAGCAGCTTTCAGGGTGGTGAAGAAGATGTGTGTGAGGCACAGAGAAGCATCTAAGAAGAAGCTGTATAGAAAATGAAATTCAAGAATAAATATGAGTTTTCTTTGAGTCACTGACTGAATTTTAAACTGTTTGGGCAATATCAGAGGCTGTAATAAGGACTGAAGAAAGGCACAATTAAGTGAGGAAAAGAAATCCAAAGGTAAGTTGGGTATAGAGGAAAGAAGCTTTAAAAAGAGGGTAAAAAACTAAAAGAAAAATGGATAAAATGGGACCCAAAGATAGTGTGTATGTAAAAATACAGATTTAGAAGAAAATTGCAATAGAAATAACAAGGTTTACAAGTAAAGAGCTATAAAAATATAAGGAGGACTTTTTAAAAATGAACATAAAGAGGAGAATATTGGAAGGTATAAAAATAATCAAATTGAGTCTCTCAGATGAAAAAACATTATATCAGATGTAATAAATTCTACAAATGACAGTTATTATAAATTAAGAACAGAAGACCAGAAAGTTTGAAGATGGAGAAATAGAAATTTCCAAATTAAAAAATAATGAAATAAAAACACTGAAAGGGAGCTTTACTAATCTTGAGGAATATATTAAGTAGTGTTTCAAATCTCACAATGAAGAAAATAAAGAAGACAAAAAAGAAAAGAGAAACAATAACCAAAAATTCAAAATTTGATAAAAACTGTAGACCAATAGATCTAATCATCTCAATGCAGTTCTAAGAAAATAAATGGTGATAAGTAAACCAATAATCATCATAATCATATTACTGAAAACCAACAATGGAGAAAAAATGCAAAAAATAGATACAAACATTCAAATATATCGTATTTAAAGAAACAAAATGGTTTTGCATAGTGTAGCATTTGGAAAATCAGCAAAATCAACCTGCTTTTTTCTTTTCCCTCCTTGTTTCCTGTGGTGTAGAAGGTACCTTTGTGAAATTTTTTGGTCAAGAAGTTGGAGAAAGAGGAGCTGAAGATGGTGGAACAGTAAGCAGCAGAGTAAGCAGTCTCTCTGAGAGAAATAGTTCAGATGCTGGAATATAACATCATGGAGAGGACAAGAAGGAAGGATGCGGGTCCCCTGGACCCAGGAAGAATCTAGAATATGAATTGAAGCCCACAAAGAGAATAAAAAGAATTTAAATGAAGAAGAAAGTGCTGGCTGGTAGCGCCTTTGCCTGGAGCCAGATTCACCCAGCCAGAAGAGCTGCTGAGCCTGGAGACGTGTGGTCGCAGTTGCAGTCACGGTTGTGGTCCTGGTTGCAGTCATGGTCACAACTGCGGTAGACCCCAGAGGTCTCTACAGAGAGGCGTGTGAGTGAAGGAGAGTGGCAGACACAGAGATCTGTGCTGGCTGCTGGTGAGTGCTTGGAATTCCACCCCTCCCTGTCCCACGGGAGAGAGTGATCAGCCGGGCTACATCTTGGAGTCCGGCAGGTCACACCCGGGGACAAGACTGCTAACCACTTCTGGCACCATGCCAGGTTGTGGGTGGACCCATGAAAGTTGCTTGGACTGAGGCCAGAAAAACCAGTCATTCTGGAGCTCCAGGTTGTGGGCAGACCTGCAGAAGCTGATTGAACCAAGATCCGCTCCCATGTACATTTCAGGCAATATTGCGTAGGTTCCTAAACAGATTAGATTTGCAGGGCCTAACTAGGTCTGCTCCCATGCAAACCCTGGGTGGCCTAATGCCCAACTCAGTGCAGAGACACAGGTGCCCAGCATTGGATGTATGTAGCCAGCACTGGTCAGAAAAGACAAACAGTCTAGCTTCGGAGAAGTTGTGGCCAGTGCTGGGGTGCCTGGGACCACAATATTCAGGTGTGTGGAAGAAATCAGGAATATGCCAAGATGAAGAGGGAGAGGACAATCTCTGGCATCAAACCCAAGCAGTGCAATTCCACAAGAGGAAAACATGGAGATCGAGAATTGCACACCTGAAATGACTGAAGTGATGTCAACTGAAGTGAAGAAACAACTTCATGAAGCTATAAAAGAAATTAGACCAGAAATTCTATCCCAGGTGAAAGAAGGAATGAAAACCATGATAAAAAAATAGAGGGGCACAGGAAAATGAGGGAAACCATGAAAGAACAGCATAAGACAGATTTAGAATGTATGAAACAGTTTCAAAGAGATATCCAGAAAATTAAAAATTCATTTGAAAGCTAGCAATTTCACATGAAGGAAAATAAAGACAGACTTTCAAAGCTTGAAGACAGGTTTGCAGCCTATGATCATGAAAGAAAAGATCTCTTAAAAATAACAAGATCTCAGGAAGTAACAATTCAACAGCTGGTGGACAACTCAAAGATGCATAATTTAAGAATTAAAAATGTGAGTGAAGAAGCAGGTGTCAAGACAAATGACATCAGGACCCTATTT